>OY720441.1:22955608-23251259 GCA_963082915.1 Dolichopus griseipennis | reverse complement strand
CGAAATCATTTCTTTTGACTTGTTTAATATTTTTTAAAAGGTTCCTAAATTTATGCTATTTTTTTTTTTTTTTTTGGTTTCTGATTTTCTTAGTTAATTTTTTTAAATATCAGCACTAGATTTACTTTAAGGGTACTCTACTAATAAACTATATAAAAAAATGTCCATTTGTCCAAATTTTTATTTTAAAAAAAAAAAAACAAATCAACAAAATAAAATTTACTTTGAAAAACTTATTGAAGTGGAAAACTATTTTTAAAAAATTTTCCTAGCATATTGAAAAAAAAAACCAATTTTCATTTAAAAAAAATGTCAAAATAAAAAATTTTTATTTTAAATCTTACACTTCATAAACACTTGTATTTTAAGAAGTCTTTTATGGTGGTATGGGGCATAGATTTATGTGGTAAAGTAAGGAAATGCTTTTAAACTTAAAATAAAATTTGTTTTGGGGAATGGGGTATAGGAAATTATGAAGCTGCCGTTGATTGAACATTTTTACTTAACAAAAGAAAAACAATTTTTAAATATAATTTTAAATTATATACGTATAGAATATTGTATTTTACTTTAAATGTTTTTTTTTTGAATAGCTTTTATTTCTGATTGAATTCAAAAATAAATTTTTTTTGTAATTTTGATCATTCCATTAACTGGTATGATGAAGTGGAAATTAATTCCTTTATTTAAAGACTTTTTTTAATCGAAATGGAATTTCTTTCCCGTCTTTTTGCAAGTTAATAATAGTTAATGGGGTCATATTAGATTTTTTAAAAATATATTTGAATTTTAGAGATTATTTTTAAAAGATTTCTCTATACTGGCTGTATACGTATTAGTGATTGTAAATAAAAGTCGTCAAACTCAATTAGAAGCAAAGATACACTAGTATGATTCACTAGATGACTCTGGTGAAAGTACAGACTCTTTTTATAGAAATTTATATGAGCCTATGTTTTGCTTCTTTTTCTTTTTTAGCTGAATTTTATGCTGATATATAATATATACCTTATACCTTAGATAATTGTGGTTTGAATAATATGAATTATACATACAATTCAATATTATATCGTATTCATAGCTATTTTATATTTTTTCTTCTTGAATTTTTTTTGTTATATTTTTTTTTAATACATGTATATCATATATTATGTTATAACTCTATATATTAGGCCTATTTTTGTGGTAAAATATATTATATAATGTAATCTACTTTTTGAGTAGAATTTTGCTTTAAAAAATCCATGAACTGAAAAAATTAATTTTTAAATAATTTTATATTATTTTATTTTATTTGTTGAATTGCATTTTTATTAATTGTACTTTATTTATATTATAACTAATGAATGCTAAAATAAAACTATAATTTTTCAAAAACTTAGTACATTTGCATTTTGACATTTTGAAAGTAACCATAATTAACATTTAACGCCACAAAATTAAACTTACAGTTAAACTTTTTATTCGCAGAGTGAATGCTAAACAGCGTAGTAGTTTTTATATAATCATATAGTTCACGTATTACCATTTAACGTATTTTTGACAGTTCACTTGCCTAATTTTTTTTCAATTTTGTAATATAAATTTGACAGAAAATAAAAATAGAAGTCGCTCAATATTTTTTTTTTAATAAATGGTTTTTTTTTTTTTTTTTTTTTTTTTTTTTTTTTTTTTTTTGACCCTGCGGTAGGGGAATAGAATACTTCCGCAGTACGAACTGCTTGTCGTAAAAGGCGACTAAAAGTTCAAACAAAAATCCCGAAGCGACTGACTCGGAACGAGCGGCTCTCTGGTCTGCGTCTGATCCCTGAGGGACGGCAGTTAAACTCCTGGCAGTAGGTAAAATGCAACCAATATATAAAATAGAAAATATGAATAACGATAATAAAGAAATAAATCCGGTAGGGATATCTACCAAAGTGTCGGCAGAAGCCACGGCTGCCGGCGAGGGCTTTGCTGATCTTATAAGAAGGTCAGAGGAGTCGCCAGTGGCCCAAAAATCAAAAAACAATATAGCGGACCCATTTAAGAAGAGCGGAAAAATTAACAGATCACCACCGATTAGAGAACTCCAAAATGAACAAGCACTGTATAACAAATGGCAGAAGGCTGTCGAGTCGCCAGTGGCCCAAAAATCAAAAAACAATATAGCGGACCCATTTAAGAAGAGCGGAAAAATTAACAGATCACCACCAATTAGAGAACTCCAAAATGAACAATCACTGTATAACAAATGGCAGAAGGCTGTCGATGAAACAACACAACTAAAGAAGTTGATAAGCAATATGGAAAAACAAATACAGGATCTTAAAAATGAAATTACTTATTTAAAGATGCAGAAACCACAAGATGCAGAAACCACAGTTCTACAAGCTTCACAAGTTCAACACTTATCAAAGTCAGAAAACAGTAAAAAAATAGTATACTCTACAGATGAGGAAGAATTAGCGAAAGAGACTGAATGGATAAGGGTGAAGCAGAAACAAAAAAGGAAGTTAAATGACTCACTTACCCCTCCAAACGCAAAAAAGATGGACTATAAAACCACTCCAAGTAAAGAAACTACTCCAAAAAAGGTTATTTCGCCAAAAAAAATAACCGATCCGGAAAAAGTTAAGAAAAAACAATCTCCACCGCCAATAATTGTGGATGAATTTAATAACTATAACGAATTCTGCGAGAGAGTAAAAAAAGTAATAACAGAAAAACAGTTTGAGATGAAACTCCTTGGAAAGAATTGTATAAAAATCAATTTGTTAGATGAAGATGCTTACAGAACATTAACAAAAGCGCTATCAGAGTACAAATATAGTTGGCACTCATACGAAAGCAAACAGCAAAGGCCAATACGAGTTATGGTCAAGAACCTGCCTCACTCGTGTAAAACAGAAGAAATAATTAAAGATCTTGAAAATAGAGAATATAAAATAATAGGAGCTGCAAATAAACGTAGCTGGAAGAATAAAGAACCATTAAACATGTTTATGTTAACCTTCAAAGCAGAAGAAGATATTAGCAGAATATACGAGATTAAAAGTATTCTAAAATGTATTGTGAATATCGAGCCTCTAAGAAAAAATAAGCTTGTAGTACAATGTAAATCATGCCAGGCATATGGTCACACACAAAAATATTGTGGAAAAACCCCAAGATGTGTAAAATGTGCAGGTAGGCACCATACCAGGGAATGTTTGAAACCTAAAACTGAACCACCAAAATGTGTTCATTGCGGAAATCAACATCCAGCTAATTATAGAGGCTGCATAATCGCAAAAGAAATGCAAAAAATCAAATTTAAGAATATGAGCCCAAATTCACAACAAAGGAATACTCCACAATACGCTAAAAAACAAATCAGAAACCATCTGCAAACGTCGCAAGTGAAGCAAGATTTCCAGACAAATAGAAGCAGTAAAACTTATGCCCAAGTTGTTGCGGGTAAAAAACTTAATAATAATAGCGAACAAGAAAATGATTTAAAACAATCCATTCTGCTTATACTAAAAAAAGTAACCAAAATAGAAAGTTCTATGGTCGATACGGATTGTAGAATAGGAGCACTAGAGGGCAGTACCAAAAACCTGCTTCGAAATCGAAAAGATGAATGAACTAAAAATTTTTTCATGGAATGCCAATGGACTGCTACAACACCAACAAGAGCTACAAGCAGTCCTTGACATAAATAATATAGATGTTTGTCTTATAGCAGAAACACACTTTAACAAACAAACGCATATTAATTTTCATGGTTATAAAGTTTATCATAGCATACATCCAGGTAACTCTGCTAGAGGAGGAAGTGCAGTAATTATAAAACAAAGTATACAACATTTTGAAGAAGCCAAATTTGAAACAGAAGAAATACAAGCTATGGCCGTAAACGTAAAATGCAAAAACTACTTTATTGTAGTAGCAAGTATATATTGTCCACCTAAGTACTCTCTGAAGAAACATCATTATTTGGATCTTTTTAAGAAACTAGGAAAAAAGTTTGTTATAGGAGGTGATTTTAATGCCAAAAATACACACTGGGGATCACGGCTAACAACAACCAAAGGCAGAGAATTATTCCAAGCAACAAGCGAATTTGGGTGTGAAACCATATCAACAGGAAAACCTACATATTGGCCTACAGATCCAAATAAAATACCTGATTTAATAGATTTTTTCATTATTAAAAACATTTCGAATAATTTCATACAGATAGAAGATAGGCAGGAAATGGACTCTGACCACTCACCAATTCTGCTAACTGTAAGTGAAAACGCTATTGAAAAGCAGAGCATTCCGATTCTCGCCAATAAATACACTGACTGGGAAAGCTTTAAAGTGTGTCTGGAAGAAAAAATACAACTAGCTGTACCGTTGCAATACAAAGAACAATTGGATGCGGAGGTGGAAAACTACATTAACGATATACAACTTACAGTGTGGGAAAATACTCCAGTAATTAAACAAAGAGTAAAAGAAAATAAATATCCAGCCGAAATCTTAGAACTAATTGCAATAAAACGCAGAGCAAGGAAAAAATGGCACCAAACTAGAGCTCCACAAGATAAAACTAGGCTGAATAATCTCACCCAACAACTAAGAAGAAGAATTAAGGAAGTGAAAAACAAATCGATAAATTTATATTTGGAAAAGCTAACAAATGATAAAAGTACTGATTACTCTCTTTGGAAGGCAGCTAAAAATCTGAAAAAACCTATTGCAGCTATTCCTCCAATTAGAAAACTGGACGGAAAGTGGGCGAGAGATAATAAAGAAAAAGCCAAATTATTTGCGGAACACCTAGAAAAGATATTTCAAGTAAACACTGGTGAAGAAGAGGAAGATCTAGATGTAGAACAAATTCAAGAGCAAGAGGAAATCGCATTAACAAATCCAGCTGAAGTGAAAAAAGAAATTAAAAACAACATTAAATCTAAAAAAGCTCCGGGATATGATTTAATAACCGGACAAATTCTGAAGCAGCTACCAGAGAAGGCAATAGTTAAAATAACAAATCTTATAAATGCTGCATTCAGGCTGAAATATGTGCCGAAATTGTGGAAAGTGGCCGAGGTCATTATGATACCCAAAGCAGGAAAACCACCAAATGAGATAACGTCTTATAGACCAATCTCATTGCTATCTATAATGTCAAAACTATTTGAAAAAATTTATTTGAGAAGACTAAAACCGATTATTGAAAGGAAGAATCTAATTCCGGACCACCAATTCGGCTTTAGAGAAAAACATGCAACAATAGACCAGGTACACAGAATAACAAACACTATTGAAAAAGCTTTAGAGGAGAAGAAAGTCTGTTCAGCAATCTTTTTGGATGTGACTCAGGCATTCGATAAGGTGTGGCACAAGGGATTGAATTGTAAACTGAGAACAATCCTTCCAAAAGAGCATTCGGAAATGATAGAAAGCTATCTATCAGACAGATACTTCTACATAAAACAAGAAGGAGAATATTCCGATCTTAAAGAAATCGGTGCTGGAGTTCCTCAAGGAAGTGTACTCGGTCCAATACTGTATCTGTTGTATACTTGTGATTTTCCTGCACTTGAAAATAATATAATTGCGACGTTTGCTGATGATACAGCGGTTTTGGCTGTCGGAGAAAATAATGAAGAATCTACAGAAAAACTGCAGAGAGCTATGACAAGAATCCAAAATTATACTAAAAGGTGGAGGCTAAAATTAAATGAAGGTAAGTCAATTCATGTGGATTTCACAAATAAAAAAATTGACCATAAACCAGTATATATAAATGGTCAAGAAATACCTTATTCAAATACTGCCAAATATCTTGGTATGACATTAGATGCGAAGCTTCGCTGGAAAGCCCACATCAAAAACAAGAAGGAAGAGTTACAAATCCGTTATAGAAAAATGTACTGGCTCATAGGTAAGCATTCTACCTTGACAATACAAAACAAACTTCTGCTCTATAAACAAATATTAAAACCAGTATGGTCATATGGCATCCAGCTATGGGGATGCAGCAAAAAGAGTAATAGAGATGTTATTCAGAGGTTCCAGAATAAAGTTCTAAGAAATATTGTGAACGCGCCCTGGTTCATCAGAAACTATGACCTACATAGAGATATGCAAATAGAATTTGTAGATAAAGAAATCCAAAATTTTGCAAGAAGTCACGAAAAAAGACTCCAAAACCATGTAAATGTCGAGGTAGTCCAGCTTCTGGATAATACAAATATAGCCAGACGACTCAAAAGAGTAAAGCCTTTTGAGTTAGTGTAGCTATAATAAGAGAAAGAAACAGTTAGATAGACATCGCTGGATGGAATCTACATTTAAAACTAAAATAAAGCCAGAAGAAAAATTGCTCATTAGCCCTATCGGACTAGATCGCAATAGAGGAAAGGTGTGGTTTAGTGGGTAAGAATCCCACACGCAATGTCAAGCTACGGGGCTCATTGTGTCTTTTGAAGATTCCATTCCAACCTACGTAAAAATAAAAAAAAAAAAAAAAAAAAAAAAAAAAAAAATAAATGGTTTTTTAAACAACGTTTGATCCAATAAAAATATTCAAATTAAATAATATTATTATTATTAAGAATTTCAATTGAAATACCATTTTATTTATCATTAGCGATTATGTAATAATGGTACACAAATATGCACTAAATAATTTTTTTTTTTAATTTTGAGATTAAAATGTTAAAAAAATGGCTGCTTTTCAAAACCTCATAATATCAATTATTTTTTGATAATTAAAATTTTTGAAATAGCTTGAAACTATTGTTTTAACCTTTAATTATATTATACTATTAATTTTTTTTTTAAATATTGGTTTTTATATTTTAAGTTTTTTTTTGTAAATTTTAAATATTTTAAATTAAAATATTTGTACGTGGAAATTGATACGCAATTTTTATATTATTTAAAATAAATATTATAAAATGAACATAAATTAATTATAAAATATAGTAATATAAAAACTCACAATTAAAATATTTTACACATATTTAGGAGTTTAAATGATTAAAATAACTTAATTTGCATCAAATTGTCTGTCAAGCTGTCAGATTTATCGAAAATGAACTGCCATGTTAAAGTAATCATACAATGCTCAACAAACACATGTTTATGACATTAAATCACTTATGGATGGCGGAAAATATTTTTAGATTCGTTTTTTAAGAAAACAAAGTTGCCGTCTAAAATGTAGAGAATGTTAAACAAAAACGAACTAGCAGATGTTTAAAATATCTGACACTATAACAATTTTTTTAAAACATTGGAATTCCATAAATGACGTTTAAAATTTGAAAGTTTTACGACATATTTTACAAGATGGAATTACTTAAAATGGTGAAGAACTAGAATGAGAAAGATCAAACAGTAGGTTCTCGCGTTGATTCCAACGCCGCATTATAAAAAAAATAAAGACCAAATTCTAGAGTCGCTTAGATATTTTTAATTTTTCAACGCGACTAAAAAAAGTGCTCTCCTCTAACATCGCTTCGTGCGGCGCATTTCTATTTGATTCAGTTTCTTTTAAATTTAAGTATTCTAGTTAAACGCCAAACGGACGCTAGAGACGACCCTTGTGTTGGATCATCGCTTTTAGTGTTGGGACATAATTTTAATATTAAAGCTTATATATTATTCTTTACATTCCATAAATAATTCAAAAAAAAAAATATTTCTCAATAATATTTCATTAGTAAATATTTTGCACCTGAAATTTCGATTTTCTATTAATTATTTCAAACTTTTTACCCAGCCCCCGTTTCAATTTCAATAAAATTTTTAGATAGCCATTTTCGATTCTTTTATTCGTGACCAAACTTTTATTAACTTGGCATTTCATTATAAAGTAAAATAGAATGCGAATGAACACTTGTCATTTTAGTTAATAAGATCTAGTTAAAATCTATTGTTTTTGACAAGACAACATTATAAAAAACAAAAAACCTGTCAGAGATTTTACGATTCAGTTATTTTCATTGGAATTTTAAATTATCTGGTAACAAAAATTACAAAATTCAAAGTTATTTATCACGAAATAAAACCAAAATTTGATTTTACATTTTGCATTTGAAATTAAATAATAATTGACTCATTTGTGGCATTTAATTATAATAAAATTAAAATATTTTAAATAATTGTAATATTTAATAAAATAAATAAAAAATAAGGAATTCAAAATAAAATTAAATTATAAATTTATTGAATTTTTTAATATATTAATTATCAAAAATCAATTATATAATATACTATATATTCATGGATGATTTTAATTATAATAAACTTTTTTTATATTCTAATATACAAAATTAATAATTATAAAACAGCAAGCGTGTAAGAAAATGTTTTACATGTTAACTATGCACTCTTACAAGCGTTATATACATATTTCAAAATATTTTGTAATGTGAGCGACCTAGTGCAAAATATAAACTTAATCTGACCGATAGCTCAATGGCGGCTTTTCAAACGAAAAATCTTGGGTTCAAATTCTGGTCAGATCATATCTAATAAAAAAAATATAGTGTATATTACAGTAATTTAATAAAAAGTCCAAATGTCAAATCGGCAAAGGATTAATATTATTAGGCAATATTTACTATTGTCTTGTACTACAAATAAATAAATAAATATAAACTTGCAAAGATTCAAAGTAAAAATTTACAGAAGACAGGAATGTGGGTTGATTTAACGAAAAGTCGAAACGAGCTATGCTCCGATAGTCTAATGGACTCTAGTGTATATTAGAGTTGATGTCGAGGGAATTGTAGTAGAGGAGAAGTATCAGTTTATTTTTTTTATCCCTTCATATCTGTCAAAAATTTGTACTTTCTTTCAAAAATTTCTTTCGGTGCAAGACTAATCTGCACTGTGACGTGAGTACCTCTAATGGGAATTAAAGTTAAAGAGTTTTTTAGTCGGTCTTTTGAGATCTTTGATATAAAAATTTTTTATTTATATAAAAATATGTTTCAGCTTATACTACTTGACCATAGCTATTGTTACAAGATTAGGTAACACTATGGAGTATTTGTGCGCCAACTACATTATTTACAAGAATTTTACATAATACTTTTTACATAATATTACGATACATACTATATCGTCTTGATTGCGAATACAGTCATACGGGTATTCCAGAGTTGATACAGTCTTCTCTACTACACTCTTCCTTGTTAATAAACATAATTGGATCAGAGTTTTAAAAAGACCAGAGGTGAATCCACTACAGCATTTCTCATATAAACTTGAATAAAGCTGAACTGCTGAACTATACTTTTAGGTCAATTATTTCCTATAAATTAATGTTCTAAAGCTGGTTCATCTTATTCTTATAGAACAGATATTAAAAAACTTTTATAAATACTTATAAACATTAATTTATTTAATCACAATTTCCTAAATACTCTTTCATAAAACACATATTTAATTTATTTACCACCTTCATAGGATATAAAGTTCTTTCATAGAAATTATATAAATCTACCATTCCATATTAACATTTTAAGTACAAAATCGAAAAATAAGTATCTATACTTGTATTTTACTTAATTAATATTAGTAACAATAAATTAGTTAAAGGAATTTATTTTTAGGGTAAAAAAATTATTCACTTAACCGAAAAATAATTAACTTAAAATGTATAAAGAACTAAAATATATACTCGATCGGCCTCTTTGAAATTAATGAAAGATAAAAAAAAGGACATTTTTTTTTTATTTATTAAAAAATTAATGAAGTAAAAATATGTTTTTAAAAGTTTCTAATTATGAATTTATTTTGTTGTATAAAGGATTTTTACAGTTACATCTACAGGATGTTGCTATAATAATATTACTAACATTCCTATTTTGAGTTGAATGAACATGAGGCCTGTCTAGAAGAATTTTAATCAAAATTAAACTTATATATTTTGGATTCGAGATATAAGCTCCGGGAGACATTTTGAGTCATATTTTGAGAGTCCTTAGTCTCCAAGCGACTTTTGACTCCGGAACTTTTATCATATCGCAATGATGATGAATTTAACCAAATTGAATTTTTGGAGCGAACTGAAACTCAATACTATAAAACTAACTAATTCAAAATCGAGATTAATTATAATAAAAACATATTGATGAAAATTGAAATTGAATATTGAAAATCCAGAACTGTAACACTTAACATTTTAAAGAAGAAGGGTATATTTTCAATACAAAATTTAGTAAGCAACAAACTAAACAAATCATAGTTGGCTCAGACTAAGTCATGGTAAAATTTTAATGCAGTTAAACTTTGTAATGGAGCTAAACTCATAAAATATACCGTGGATAAAGCAAACTGAGCATAATAATATATGTAGGAGAGTCCCTACAGACCCAAGAGGGAAAGAAAAACTAAATTAGTAGCATAACAATTAGTAGCCCCAGGCAAGCTAATAATATAAGATATATGACAAAAACAAAATTAGCACTATTCATTAGACTGGGGCTATGAAACTAAAATTTCCGAACTGGATAACGAAATCTTGAAATATTTTCTAATTGGAGATATTTCAAATCAATGATTCCTCCATTTTAAGAATTGGTATTTGTTTCCAAAATGTGTATCAGTTACATTTTAAGGAAAGCCTTCTTTTATTTTTGTGAGCTACTATACGTGGCCTAATTCTATAGCAGCTTAACTATCAACTAAATTAGTTGCATAGTAAATGTGATAAGATGAAACTAAAATATCATATCATCATTCTAAAGGTACACAATATGAAACAATAGAAGTTCTTTTTGAATAATGAAATAAATTATAGACCTCAAAGTAATTATCTAATATTTACCAACTCTTTGCACTAAAGAGAGTAAAAAAAAACAAAAATTACCTCATTTCAATCTTAAATAATTATTTGAAATCATTTACACAGGCTTTTAACTAAAAATTACAATTAACTATCTTTGAATTGTTAAAAAAATTACATTTAAACAATAATAAAGCCTCTGTGGTTAATATTTATCTTGTCGCTCATTATATCACGTTTATAGGTAATACCTTTGTAACGGCTTTTTAAAAATTTTTTTGTTATTACATTGGTAACCCCTTATAATTTTCTAAAATAGATACAATAAAAACAATATTCCCCTCTATTCATTTACAGGAACTCTTTTATTTATTTTTTTAGATTGTATAAACGAATACAAAGTTTATAGAATTCTTTGACTCTATTGTTTTGGAAGGTTCTTTTATTTTATTATAATTAACAAAACTTTGGAAAACAAAAGAAAATATTTCCTATTAGGTTTTTTTTAAATAAAAGTTCTATTAATGAATAGGTACTAGGTAGTTAGTTAGTTTTTTTTTGTTAAAATAATCCGGG
Organism: Dolichopus griseipennis; assembly: GCA_963082915.1. Classification (NCBI taxonomy): domain Eukaryota; kingdom Metazoa; phylum Arthropoda; class Insecta; order Diptera; family Dolichopodidae; genus Dolichopus; species Dolichopus griseipennis. The sequence goes on along the minus strand of OY720441.1, from coordinate 23,239,921 downwards.
TTAATATCATTCAAACTTGATTCAAGGTTATTTGCATATAATATAATATTTATAATAATATTTGCATTGTTTATATAATATAAACTCGTATGCTATTTTGTTATTCCTTGAGTATTTTAAAAATCTGTGGTAGATGGTATCATCAGCCTCGACTACAATAGTAATTTTATATTGACATGTTGGCCGTAATAGAAGATTATATTTAACATCCCTATCTACCTAAGCAGTTGCTAAAGCTCTGGAAATAAATCTTCACATTGAACCTTTTAATTAAGTTTTTATATAAGTTTAATTCTGTTAAGCATTCCTTGTATTCTACAATTCTCAATAAATCAATAAATAGTTAGATAATAGATATATCCTCAAAAACTTAATTTATGGATGATTTAAGGTCGAGGACAATTGATTTGCTGGGTTTTGGTATTAGATATTGCATCTACTAAAATCTACTTTTCAATACCAATAGGAAATTTTAAGTTTTGAGTAGAGCCCATTCCCTTCCAATGCAAATCTGTACAAACTGGAAACATGTATTTGTTTGAGGCTAAAAAAATTTTAAAACAACTGCACTAGGCATTAAATTGCGTCAGACATAAACTATGCAACTCAAAATTTCCAGATCACTGAAATATTTCCAACAAAAATACTAAGCATTCCTATTTAGAACTTTCTATAGCTGCTCAAAATATTTTTTGATTATATGCATTTGGCAAAATAAAATCGAAAATAAATTATCAAACTTAACATAAACTGAATCACACCACTGACGAATCAAAGTCTTCGAGCAATTTCTATAATATAATATAATAAAATGCAAATTTTTAACTTATATTTTAAAATTATTATCGAAACCTGTGATTATAATAATGTATTAAAAATATATTTATACTTCTAATAAAGTTACATCTAGATAATAGTGGAATTATATGAACTCTTAATTAGTAGAAAAACTTCTTTTGCGAATAATAACTTTGGATCGTTTTAAGCATCAACTTTTCGACTCAAAACTCTCAAAATCCACAAAGTATTTTTACTTAACCACTTAATATTCATATTTAGAATCCTTATGGGCTTAGTATTTTCCTTGCCTTTTTTCGCTCAAAGGCTATAAAATTAGAAAAATAAAGACCCTAAAATAAGAGGTCTAAATCTTTCTAGGGATACTTAAAAAATTTGTAGAATTTTTCTAATAGAAATACCCAAAAGTAAAATTTTATGTATTCTGTAACTGTAGATTTATAATACCAAGGTAATATAATACCAGATGAAAACTTAATATTGACTGTTACTAGAGTAACGGTAAAAATATCTACTACTATACATTTAATTGTTCTATTTTTAATGGACTATTTGTTCTTTATTTTTCATGCATGTAAAATCTGTGTACACCACATTTCATCTCATCTCATCTCAATCGATCTCAATTCACTTTTAGATATAAATTTTGTTTTTTTTCTCGAAATATTTAAAAACCAATATGTGTGTATGTGCTTACGTTTAATTAATTAATAGCTGTGTATATATATAGGTCCGATCCTAGATAAATACCTTGACCAATAAGTCTTTTATATGAACTTAATAATATGTATTCTATTTAAAAATATTTATGTACACTTATTTAGGCTTTCATATCTATATATATACACTATATATATACAGGCATACTGGTTTTAAATTTTTATACCCGTATGATCCTGATGCATAGGAAAAAGAAAGCAAGAACAAATAAAAGAGATAGATAGAATATTATGTAAGGCCATTTTGTTACTTCCTTTTCAAACAAGTTTTTTTTTAATTAATTTAGATAATCGATTTGGGTTTTGGTTTTTTGTTCTTTTTTTATTTTTTTTTTTACTTTCAATATTTTCTAACCATGTTTAATGTTCCTTGTTTATTTATTTTAATTCATTTCATCAGGTATATAGCAGGCTATGTTGTATAGGTAATATTTAAGCATTTGTCCAAACCAATAGTACCTACATAGATGTAGGATACATGGTTTGCAGCTGGTGTAGAGGTAAATAAAAAGGTAAAAGTAAGAAAACAATATTAAATAAAAATCCAAATAGGTTGTAGTAAAGTAATAAAAAGTGTTACTGTGGTTTTTAGAAACCATAGATATAAGATAAAGTGTATTAATGTAAGATGAAGAAGCTTAAAAGAGACTTAAAATAATTGGTCAATATTGTTTTATGTAGTTAAAAAAACATTATATTGAGAATAGTTAACTGTGTCAACTGTGGGATATCCTCATAAAAAATAATACCATTCGATTAAAGAAAAGCTATTTTTGTAATTATTTAAATTTAATTGTAAAGTACAGGTTTCTAAATGAGCATTCTCAATTGCGAAACTCAATTCATTTCAGCTTAAAATTTGAGTTCGCTCAAGCAATGTGTTGTTCAATTCTGTCATAAATTGAGCGGTCTTAAAGTTCGAGTTGGGCGTGATTTGATTATTATGTTCATATTGCCTGTGTTAACTTGTATATAAAGAAAAACTCTTTGGTTTGAGTCATGCTCAAACGCTTAACCTTGAGTCTGCTCAACATTTGCTTTGAGTTTGCTCACTTTTCAGTCTGTTCAACCTGTGCGTAAGTAGACGCAAACTAAAATAATATCAAAATTAGAGTTGAGCAAAGAGTTGAGTTGAAATTTGAGTTTTTTATATTAAAGAATTCGTTTTTAAGAAAACTTAGTAATTAGGAGAAACTTAGTAACTATTGAGCAGCATAGTAGGTATACTCGAACCTATTTCACCAGATGAGACAAGTTTACATAAAAACGTAGTGAAAATCCCTTCTTAATAGCTATCATATTCAAATTCGCATTTAATCCTATGGGAATCAAAGTTCTATAAGCTTTTGAGTTATCGTGCGGCCTGACGAAACGATGGACATACATATTTCTAAATCCACCTAGAATTTTCCTATCCATACGGATTCATTTACTTGGGCTTACACATATCTCGTTTCTTGTACAGCATCGTAAATGTAATGACACGTTTGGTATACTTTTAGGATTAAGCTCATAGGGGTATTAAAAGAATTTACCTTTATTCTTGAATCTGTTATTAAAAGGTCATATTTTCATAACCCGTTTCTCATGCCTAGAATATAGGGTTTTATTAATATGTAAGAATATAGACAAAAATTCCAATAATTTATATATTATTAATATTATTATTATATTGAAATTTAATTATTTAAAAGCGTATCTATATTTAAGTGATTTATTCACTTATAATTATAAATTGAGTAAAAAAAATATGTTCTATTATGTTTTAAGAAAAATTATTATTAATTTTGATATTATATTTATTATAAAAATATCTGATTATTAAAACTTAATATTTCCATGAAATTTTATTGAATTAAATATATTTTAAGTAAAATTGACAGAAAAGGGATGCTTATCAAAATATAACTTATAATTTATAATGTTTAATTTTCTTCTAATTGATTTCTATTAATATTTAAATAGGATTGAAAAAGTTTAAATATACAAATAAAAGTGATTAAGAGTAAAAACTAAATTTCTAAATTCTTTCTTTGAAACAAGATTTTATGACGGGTTTCAAAAGTTCTTTTAGGTTTTTACCTTACTGCATCTAAAAGAAACCCTTTCTATAGTTATATTCAATTAAAACATGCGAAAATCATTAAGGTTGCTTTTGGATTTACATATCTATGTCACAGCATCAGTTTTTATTTCGAAATGTCGATTTTTAGGTTCTTAAGTTACCAGTTTTAGCACACAGGGAAACAAAACGTAACTAAGGCAGCTAGAGACAAGTTTAACGATATGCCAGAAGCTTTGTTCGCAACTGTCGGATAGACGGACATCCGTGTCATAACCTTCAAATTTGATATAATATCTTTCAAATTTTCTAGTTCCCTTAAGTTTGTAATGAAGAGTTCAGGAACTTCAGGGACTTCTCACGCACCTCTCAAAACCTAAAATTAGGAATTAATTTGTATGGCTTTTCGAGTACCTCACATACATATTTTCGAAAAGAATAGAGTAAAAGATAGATAACTTGATTACCTGTATACAAAGATGTTCCTGTTTCCTTTATATTCCTGCATTTCTAAATGAATTGGAGTGGTGGCTCGGGTACTTATTAAATGGCTCCCAGCATCTAATAATTATATATCCTCGAAAAACATAAAGTTGAAAGTTGATATTGATATATCAGGATAAGGATGTTCTTCCCAGTTTTCATTCGACCTATAAAATTTGGAATGAACTATGGCGTTGTGGTTAGTGTACCTTTCACACACTCTCATGACTATACAAGCATATTTTCTATATTGATAAAGATAAAAATTTGAAGTTGGGTACAATAATGTTCTGTCCAGTTTCCCTTATATTTCTAAAATTTTGAAAAAAAATTGCGGAAGAGGTTCAAGTAATTGTTACATGTCTTCTAACACCAAACCAAAGCATGACTTAAATTGCTATATTAGGTTATTAAACTAATGAAAATTTAGTATTATGTTTTAGGAGTTGTATATTACTAACACGTTGATTGCATTGACTTACTTTTGTTTCATTACTTGCTTTTTGAAATTGAAAGAATCTATTGAAAACCTAGAAACAAAGCTTTAGATATATAAAATTGAATTATGTAATCTGAATTCTGAAAACTTTCAGTTTTACTCAAAACAATAGATACTTTTACGAGTATTTTCTTTGAAATAAAAGGTATTACATTGTCTGAATGTTAGAAATTTTATTTCAAAGACACGTTTTACCTTGAAACAAGTTTTATTTGTAAATTCAATAAAACATTTGACTCTTTTTGTTAAAAATGTGTTTTCTTCCTCTTATTTCAATGGGAACTCTTTTGATACTGTATGCTTTACTAAAATAATTAAGAATAGTTTAATTTTTTTTAACATTGCACAATTGCAACAAAGTTTATTTTGATAATCTCTTTAATTCATTACACTTTGACTTTATCTACTTTTGAAAAAGAATATAATCAAAGAATATTGCAATATTAATATTTACTTTGTTTGGTAAAAGAATTTTTAATAGAAAAATTTGTAATATAGTTGTAAATTTATTTGTAAACGTTTATGAGCGTAATGTCAGTACGTTTGCATAATGTCAAATTGAAACGTCAATAATGTCAATACTGAATGAATTACAATGTCAATTGACATTTACGTTTTTCTCCAAGGATCATAACGCCAATTGACAAAATGTGCGTTTGGAAGTCAATTGACATTATGTATGTTGACATTATGCTTCTTCCCCCTTTTATTATTCTCCCAAGTAATTGACTATACATTATGTTATACAGTTAGACTATTTTATCGAAAGAGAATGGAAAGCTTCAACAGATACCTATTGCAGCTGTGTGTAGTTTTTAAAGAAAGTGGACAACTTCAACACACCAAAACAACAAACTGAATTAAACTTTATTATGGGACCTGGGAAACAAATATGCACTTTAATTTAAAGAATAAGGATGTGAAAGGATCCTTGGAAATCGAGTTAAGGGAATATAGAATTCTGGGATCATGGGGAATTAGGAGAATTGGATGAAATATTTTAAAAAAAGATTTTAACCTTCTTCTTAAATTTATCTAAATTCTACAAACATGCACTACAAACAAGAGGAAATAGATCTGATTTGATACGAATTTGATATTAAATGAATTCAAAAACAATCTATTCAACAGCATTAATATTACATTATGATTTCTTGAACTAAAAACAGTATTAAATTGCATTGAGACCCTAGCATCAGAGCTTAAAAATAAATAAAGTATTTTATAATAAAGACCTAGTGCACTACAAGAAATTAATAGAAAAGGTACACAAATAGAAACATTTTGTCAATTACAGTAATTAGGTTACTGTAATTCGATTACAGTGATTGATGAATTAATTGTACGGTCGTCAATTTTTTTTTAGAAAAGAGACATCTCTAGTTAGATAAAATGTATGGTAATTAGCAAATATTGATTACAAAGTAATGGTACTGGAAATTGTACTGATTCTAGAATTTTACAGGTTGTTTTAAAAAAAGAATATAAACGCTATAGTAATATGCCCGAATTCTAATGTTATAGTTCATATTCCGAAAAGTACAGAATGTCAAAAATTTTACTAGAGCCAATACACTGGTAACAAAATAATTAACTTTTTTAAATGAATTAATCCGTAGGTACTCGTAAAGGAGAGAAGCTGATTACAATTCTCCATAAATTTAACTTATTAAAAAAATTACACTATTATAATATAATAATACTAGTAAGACCCCTGTGCAATTGTCCAGGTTTTTTTAGGCATTTTTGCTAAAGTAAATTTTCATTTTAGCATTTACACTATAATTTTTAAGTACTTTGCAATACCGAGTTACTTCAGACAATTTGTTAATACTTTAACTATTTTAAATTACTTTTTGAATAAATATTCCTTTTTTAAAATATTAAAAAAAAAACATTTCGGAATTTTAATAATTTTTTTGTTCGAATGCATAACTACCTTTTAATAATTGTGAAATACCAGCTATATTTTTAATATGCAATATTATCCATTTGTTATACAAATTCTTTCTTTATTTTAGGCTTAAGAGTATTTCAAAGCAATTTCTAATTATTGAATTTCGGTTAATAAATGAAAGTTTTGTTTCTTTATTCCTTATTTCTTTCCCCTTACTTTCGAATTTCGATGTTTTTTGACTCTATTTCAATTCTATTCTTTAATCATGAATAAATTTAATCATTCCTTAGTAGTGTGTGAAATATTTATAATAATTCGAGATGTGAAACATTTACTTTACATGTTGGGATGTTCTCGATACCTCTTGTGCATTAAATATATATATATATATATATATATGATAATTTAAAACTACATAATCACAATTTAAATGCAAACCAAAATATTTTTATTTACTTGTGCTTTCACAAAAATTTGATAAGTAACCACATATTTTAATATTTTTATATTTTAGTTGCATTTTAAATTTTCTTTGCCACAAACTTGTTTTTTAACTCAAAAGAACTTTTTTTTTCATATTTTTTTAAATTTTTCATCAAAAAATAAAAAAAATTCCATTCAATTCAAGAGTTAAAAGATTTTTTTAAAAAAAAAAATATTTTTATCTCATTAAAAAAATTCTTTTTTACAGTTAAATTCTTCTTTAGTTTTGTTCTAAAAATAAAAATATGTTAAAAAATATGTTAAAAAACTTGTTATCCTCGTAATTTCAAATATCCTTTTCACAAAAAATAAAAGAAACAACAAAAAAAAACTGTTAATGAATTCTTAAGATAAGTTCATCTTCAAAATATACTCATACATATTAATATTCATGCACACGTATACTTGGATAATATTATAGTAGTGTGGTGTAAATATTTTTCATTTACATCATACTCGTACATACAAAAATGATTGTTGTTAAATCTAACAACACAACGAAAAAAATAATAAAAAAAAAAGTATGTTTAAAACTTATTTATGCTAAAATTAAATTTTTCAATTATTTTAGATATTTTCCAAATATACTCGTATATACGTTATGATTGACAGAAAGAGAAGCTTTTATTTAAAATTAATATAATCTAAACAAACTATAGGATATTAAAAGATATTTTCAATTTTCTAGAAATTTGAATAAAAGTTTTTGTGTTCGTGTGTGTGTGTATGTGTGTCTATAAGCACGATACTCGTGTAAATTTCAACCGATTTTAATGAAATTTGGTATGATTGCTTACTTCGTCAATTTTAAGGTTAAGTTCGTAGATGGACGAAATCGGACATAGTTTCGGAAGGCTCCCATATACAGGGAGATCGATAGGCTCTGATACAAAAACACCAGAATTTTTGAAAATTCTCGAATTCTAACCGTCGCAAAGAGTTCAAATTTAGTAAAAAGACTGTGGATGTTTACCCATGAAGAGCAGCTTTCATAAATTGATTCTAGTATCAAGAGGCCTGGAGATTCGAAAAGTTTCGGGAATGTCAATTTTAAATAATTCATCAATATCTCAACCGCTTTTAATAAATTTTAGTAGGAATGCTTTTTTTTGCCAAAATAAAAAACTACTTTGCAGATAGGCCAAATTCGACCATAGTATCAGGAGAACTTCTATATAAACTAACCAGACTTAAATCCCATATAAAATAATAAGACCTTAGAAATATTAACAGACTTTAGAGACTTTAGAGATTTTTAGGTTCTTTATATAATACAAACAACATTATGCAATAAGAAAAGCTTAGTCTTGAATCTTTTTTCCACATTTAAAGTATATGCCATCTGCTACGATAAACAATGTAATAAGAGAGTGAATTAGTCTTTCTTTTTAAGTGTGAAATAAGTATATTTATTTTATATTATGATATAAGTTACTATTACGATATAAATTATAAATTATACAGATATATTTTCTACATACGATATGATCACTTTAGCGTTTGAAAAAAGGTCCTTTGATTAAAACGCCGATGTCGAATCCACTGCATCGTTGATTAAATAACCTATTTAATAGTTATGCTAAATAAATTAATTCGTAGTAATTAAATTCTTAATATCTTTAGAGTAGGAGTTCCTAGCTCTAGTAATATTGAAAAATCCTATGTGTATTTAGATACAAAATCAAAACCTCGTAATATTTTAGTTGTGATGAGCGTGGGATGAGCATCTATTGCTCTGCTTGTTTCCCGTTGGAAAATCGAATGGAGACATAGGTTGTTTGATTTCTTTAGAACATATGTTAGTTCCTACAAGATATCTATAAAACAAGGTCAGTGACGCAACAGTGCGACGATTGGGATAATTTATAAGATGAATAGCTCTATTTTGCACTTTATCGAGATATCCCAGCGCCGTAATGCGAGCACCAGCCCAAATATGTGCATTATACCTACTCTATTTTCGGCCGAATATAAGTTTTATAGATGTTAAGGAGATCAGAGGATTAGCGTTCTTAGCTACTTCAAAAATATGATTTGACCAAGTCAATTTTCGGTTTAGCTCAATCCCCAATATGCTCAAGTCTTCCGTATGGTGCAAAACTTCTCCTTGAAAAGAAAGGTTCGGAATAGTTGTTGCTATTTTTCGTGAGACCTAACAGCATTGGGTTTTTTGGTGTTGAAATAAACTCTGTTGACGTGGAAATGAACTCTGTTGATTTCACTCCATTTCAGGATTTTAATTAAATCTTTGTTTAATTCACTTATAGTGAAATTTTTTGCTGTTAAATTAATCTGTTGACTAATGTTACAGCGGCTATGAAATTCATAGGAAGCAACAAGGGTCTGTTGTCTTAACAACTAGGTATTGCAAGAAGCCATTTTTTTTTTTTTTTTTTCTTCCTTTACATTTATTTCAAAACACGAATAATAATTAGAGAATTACAATTACAAGTAAAAATAAAATTACAGATACAACTATAAACTCTACAATACACGTATTTTCAATAAATGCCACTCCTGTCGGAGCATAGGGCGGAAACAAACTCCTTCCATCTATCTCGATCTTGCGCTATTCGCCTGACTTCTGCCCAACTCTACTGCCGGGACTCTGCTAAGACCGTTCTGACCCAGGTGTTGCGTGGTCTTCCGCGTCTTCGTTTTCCCTGAGGATTCCATTGAAATGCCTGCTTGCCAATATCATCGTCCGGCTTCCGCAAGGTGTGGCCTATCCACCGCCATTTTCTACATAGGATTTCTGTTGCTATTGGTTTGCTGGCAGTAAGTGTTAGAAGATCCTGGTTTGAAATTGTATTAGGCCAAAATATCCTGCATATTCTCCTCAAACACCTATTAACAAAAGTCTGTAGTTTTCTGGATATGTTATCTGTGACTTTCCAGGTTTCGCAAGCGTATAGTAGAACTGGTTTAACGCTCGAGTTGAAAATTTTTAGTTTGGTTTTTCTACTAATGTTTCTACAGCGCCAAACGTTACTAAGTTTATGATAAGCATGCCTGGCCTTATTTATCCGGGACGATATGTCCTTCTCCGCGCCACCGCTTTTTGTTATCATGCTTCCCAAGTAGCAAAATTCATCAACCTCGTCGATTACTATAGATTTGTTGTTAATATCAATTGTTAGTGGTGTCTGAATACTTGTTTCTAGTCGCATTAGCTTCGTTTTGCTAAAGTTTATTTTTAACCCAACATTTTTAGCATTAATAATAAGTTGTTCTAATTTTGAGCTAATAGATGGTAAACTGTGCGACATGAGGCAAATATCATCAGCGTAATCAAGTTCCCCTAGTTTTTCGAATGGGCGCCACTGTATTCCATTAGATGTTTCAGCGTCGGTTTTTCTGATTACACTGTCTAAAACTATTAGAAACAGTATGGGGGAGAGTACGCAACCTTGACGAACTCCGTTATTTATTGCAAATTCAGCGCTTGCAAACTCCGCCAATGCCGGTCCCAAGCCCGGATGAGAAAGGAGGAGGGGGAGGAGTACCAACCTCGTTAAAAAACCTAGGTTCAGCTGGCCCGGCTGATAGCACCTTGTGAGGGCTCCTGGCGAGGATACACGTGAAAACTGGTCAACGGCTTCGGAGGCGGATGAGATGAAAATCCAACGGCGAAGAAGGCGGATGAGCCACCCGTATGGGTTGCGCAGGGTTTGTAGCCCGGCCGTAAAATTAATTTACACATGAAACGGAATCAAGCCTCGGATATTTAGCAAGAAGCCATGCACCCGTCTTATTCGTTGCTTGCGTATGTATACACCGCCTTGTCACTCAATTCACTTGACATTAGCATGTTTCGCTTTTCAATCTTCTTAACTTCTTCAAAATCTTGTTGCTATCTCCATTCGAGAGTTATTTGACTTGGATGCTTCAGCGAGGCTTCAGGGTATTCTACGGATTAGAATAGAAAATGAAAACAATTTTACTTTCTTCATCACAATCTTGGCATTCTAGAAGGGTTACTCTACCTATACATACATTACATGTTTTCTTAAAATTAGTTGATCCGTTCTAACCCCAGAGATTCGTCCTTAGTCGTTTCAAGGATCTTCATGACAATGTTGCGTCTTAATCTATTTATTTAGTTAAATAATTTTAGAAAAGTATTATAGAATAATATAATTAAAAATATTATACGTTTTTTAAATTAAATTCATCTACAATAAATTTAATTATCTTTATAAAATAACTGTTAACAAATTTTTTAGTTAAAAGATTTACTTCTTTGTACCAATTTGATATATATATATATATATATTTAATGTGTATATATATATATATATTATATAAATATATATAATCAAAAAAAAACTTTATACTTTCTACAAATATTTTAAAATTAAATTTGTTATTTTTTTTTATGTCTAAGATAGATAAGTAAATATCTAAGAGATAACTCTATTAACAAATTCTTGAAATATCTATTCATATATTGTATATATGTTTGTATATAATATATACATATATTTTTAATTTAAAAATTTTTTTTTTGAAAAAAAACATTTTTAGTTTTTAAAAAATCAAAAAGTAAAAATGTTGTTAAAATATTCCTAATGCAATTTTATTTTATGGTAAATTCCAATTAAAAAAATTTAATTTAAGTAATATAGACTTGTAATAAATTGCAATTTCTTTAAAAAAATTTAATTTATTTTAATAAAATTGAAGTATTTATGTACGTATATATATATATATATATATATATATATATATATAGGTATAATATATATATTGTGGGTATAATATATTATAAAGAATTTATTTCAATATATTACGAACACATATATTCAAATTAAAATATATATATACATGTATAAAATATATATACATGTAGATATTATATTAAATGAAAATTTATTTAATTGCAACTGACCTAAATTTTTTTTTTTTAATAGTAATTAAGAAATGTTTACTTTGAATTACAAAAAAAAATAGAAACAAAATATTTAATTTTTTTTTTTGAAATTAAAAAAATGTTTAAAAGTTATTTTATTTTTTTAAATAAAACATAGATAGATAGTTATAAAAAAAATTAATTAAATAATTTAATATGAATATAAATATAATAATTGATTTAAAATTTTAAGAATTTAGTAAATTAATTTGGTAATATATACATTTTTTGGAATTGGAAAGTAAGTCTTCAAAAAATATTGACATTGAAAAAATTAACTGGTAATGTAAGCACTTTGCAGTCGTTTGCCTGTCAATTTACCAAGAGCTGTCAACAATATTACGCAATATTTTATTTGGGAATGATTAGATCGTTTTGTTGTTTTTTTTTTTTGTTAAGAATTAACTGTTCAACTGTTATACTGATAATAAGCCTGCCTGTACCATAGACACATGTTGGAACATGTGGGTCATATTATATTCGTGTTATTTGAATTGATCTTAAAGAATTCCACATACAATTGAAATATGAGATAGTACTAGGCCTTATAACATGTAGAAATGTCTAAGATTTTTAATAGAAAAAATTCTATTTGATTTATATTGTAATAATTTTGTATTTCAGTTATATGGTATTATATGTCTGTGAGTTATATTATTCAATTAAATTATTTGTTTATATTTTGTATTTGTTTATATTGTGTATTTTTTATTAAAGATATATGTTAATTAATTATTGATTAAGCCATAAATTTGAACCCAATAGCGAAAGTTAGCTGAGTCAAATCGAAAACAAGAAAAGTTTTTTCATTTTCACTGGGATTTGAAACCGGTCCTTTCGAATGAAATGTCAGTTCCACCCAGCCTTTCCACCCAGCGCGACTTGTTCAATAAGAAGCTGATTAGCACAATCTCATATTTAAATACCGTATGCCCAGACCGGGTTTTAATATTTGGTTGTATTTTGTTATATGTTGAAAGGGAAGGACTTTTTCCAAGTACTCCTTCCTTCTTCTTCCAACGTTGGATTTTATTCTTATCAGAAAACAATGTTTTAAATCAAATTAATATCGAACAACGTTTAATATTTACCACATTTAAAGTTTTACAAAAACAATAAATTAAATATAAATTGCATTTATTTGCGAAGGCATTTAAGCATGATTACCGAATCATAGCATTCTATTTTTTTTTTTTTAATTAAGAAAACTTTCAAAAAAGAAATTCAAATTGGAGTGTTTCGTCCATCCAACACTAATGAACTTTTTTTATATAAAGGCATTTGTTAGATCAAGATTTATTTGGAGTTGTCCTTGTTGTCCAACGATTACCCACTGAAGAGTCCAGTAGTGTTGGATGAACCCAAGGTTCTTTTATTTTAAATTGTTTTATCTATCCTGCACTAGGATGGGACAACCCTGTATCAATATGGTAAATATTATTTTTAAGGCCTTTATTGAACCTAATTTAAGAGTAGTTTGATAGTTTGATGAAAGTTACAGTTTTGGAGATAGTAACAATTACATGAACATTGAATACATACAAAGTTTTTTTTAAATAAAAACAATGTACAGTTTGGTTTTTAGGATGGAATATGGGAAGAAAACTTAGGAATTGGGTTTCCGGTAATGAAACTTGGGGTTTGCGGGTTAAATAAAATCGTATTAATTTCTTGATCGCTTGATTTTAAAAATATAATATAGTTTAATCGTATTAAAATTTTTAACAGCTTTCTGACAATTTTAATAAGAGTTTATTTTATTTTATTTTGTTATGTATTCCCAGGCCTGTTTAAAATAAATTCTTAAACTTTGATAAATAAAGGTTAATCTTTCTTAAATTTCAAAAATGTGAAATTTCTAAATTTTAGTTGTAATTAAAAATATTTTTCCTTTAATAGATTTTTTGAATTTTAATTTTTCAAATTTTATTATAAATTTTTGAAATATGATAAGAAATTTCGTAATAACTATTCTTTTAAACTCAACTTTACATAACTTATCAATTTCAAATATGTATTTATTATTACAACAAGTTAAAAGTTCATTTAAAATATTTAAAATAAAAGTTCTAATTTATCTCATATGTGCATTGTACTGAGTATATAATCTTTTGATCTTTTCAAAATAGTAAATATATTCTTTTATTTTATATTAACTTTTATTTTTATTTTTAATTTTAAATAATATTATAATTGTTCTATAATTTTAATCTTTATTTAACTTTTTCCCCAAAGAAATTTAATAAATTACTTTTAAAAAGTTAATAACGAAATAAACCAAAAAAAATATTTTTAAAATATGCTAGTTGTAAACTTATATAACTACTATTATCAAAAAACAAGACGAGGAAGAGTGTTATAGAGTAAACTGTGCCAACTCTAGGATATCCATATGGCCGTAATATTGACATTATATCATCCGGTTAGAATTTCATATATCATCTTAAGGAAAATATTAGTAAAAAGGCAGCTCTTCTAACCTCTTCCCCTACACCAACTTTTTTTTATTCAAACTTTGGCCATTAGAGTTAACTAATATTGACAAAATTCCAGACATCGGCCTTCATTAGGTATAGAGTAATGCTCCTATGAAAGAAGAAGTTGTAAGATAGTTACTTGAGTCCACTGCGGTAAACCAACCAAATTTTGTACAAACTTTTGACATAAATCTAAACTATTCTTGGTAAATTTCAGACACTACATCAATAAGTACAGAGAAAGGCTCATTAAAAATAAGAAGTTATATGGCACTCAGGTACTCGAACCCGTGAAGCGAACTGGCTGGGTTTCAAAAGCGATGACAGACGAACAGACATGCTCACAGACAGACGGATGGACAGACGGGCGGACACACCGACATACATAACTAGATCGATTTACTTTTCGATTCTGATCCGATACATACCATTCCATTGAGTCTATATGTATTGCGTCACAAACGTAATGGCAAACTAAGTATACCCTTTTGACCTATATCGTCATATTGATATAAAATTTTACTTATATTAAAATATAGTTTAAAATCTGATAACAATTTATTTTTTTATTTACTGCCACCTACGTCCAATTTTATAAATTTTATATAAATTTCGATTTTATAGTTTAGTGTATATTTTAAGAGTTCCTTGGGCTTATTCCTACAAAGTTTATGACTAATTTCATATTATAAAATAAATTTTATTTTTTTTACGAATATAAAATTTATTATATAAATTATATAAGAATTAAAAAAGTACTTTTATGCTTTCTAGATCATGGCTATATTTTATACTTTTGAACTCTACTTAAGAGTTTTAAAACTATAATAAAGTTTATTAAAATAAGTAAAAGTAGGGAATGTAAAAATTATATATTTCTTTAATAAATTCACACTTGACTATTTTAATACTTAAAAAAATATTTTTTTAAATAAATTTTTTTAAAAACTAAAATAAGCTAATCAAGTTAGTGTATAAAACTAAAGGTTTAAAAAAGGTTCGTTAAATGAAAAATGGATTTTAATCGGTCTCTTTTAAAATGAAAAATTTTATTAATTTTGTTTTCTTTAAATCTGGATTTTTAAACCCGTATTTTTCAAACTCGAAATATTAAAATCCTATTTTGCCATATAAACCATTTTTTTTAATCAAGTTTTTTTCAAATACGATTATCTTCGGTTTTTTCATTAGGATATTCTTTTTTTTTTGATATCCTGTTTTTTAAAATTTGGTTCTTAAAAATCCGCATTTTAAAAATTTGGTTTTTAAAAATCCGGTTTTGAAAATCTGGTTTTTTAAATATCAGGTTTTTAAAAATCTGGTTTTTCAAAAATCAGGTTTTTAAAAATCTGTGTTTCTGAAAATCAAATTTTTGAAAAACCAGTTTCTTTTAAATTTGGATTTTTTGAATTCGGATTATTTAAATTCCGGCTTTGCTTAAAATCTAGTTCTGGTTTTTTTCCATAAAAATCCCCGTGGAATCCGGGTTTATTATGATTTTAGAAAATAATTTAAAAGAAATCTACGTTTTAAAAATGGCATTTTAAACTGGAAACCGATAGATCGATTTATGTAGTTGATGCGGTATAAAGGTGTTTATAAATCATTGCTTTATTTCAAACAGAAAGAGTTTCATAAACATACAGGCAGTGGAATACCATCTACCATGTTATAATAAGTACATTTTTGCAAATTTTTCTCAAAATTTACTAAAAAGTTTTTCATTTTTATTTTTAAATCCTAACAGCATACCAACTAAAAGAATAGACATTTCTTTCCGTTTTAATTTTAAATAGTAAATATTCAACACCACCATTGCTTCCCTAAAATGGATTATCACTCCCACCTAGCTATTAAAATTCTACTGCATGTTTAAAAGTATAAAAGAAAAATTTTTATTTTTCAACAAAAATTTTTATTTTTAATTTTTTTTTATATGAACTTTTTTTAAAAACAAGAAGGTGGGGGTTTAGTTTAAGTTATAACTGAAAAAAACTAACCTATATCTATTTTTAAATGTACACTTATATTCACCACTTAAATTCACCATTATCATTACAATTTTATTTTTTTTGTGTTTTTTTAACTGCACTTAACTTATTTATAGCATTGTATTAAGTATGGAAATAAGGGGTTGGGATGGTATCATATACTACAACTAGGGTTATAAATGAGAACGTATAGAAGTTGAGATTATTTTTAGCACATTTTCAAAAAAATTTTGTAAAAATGTGCCTATATAGCTTCACTCTGTCCGTCCGTCCGTCCGTCCGTATGTTTACAAAAACTTTTACACCGTTTGAAATAGAGAAAAGAAATTTTAACCATGGGTAGTTTTTGCAAAAACAATAATTTCGTAGAAGAACTTTTTTCTGTAGTCCCACCTGTTACGGGGCTACAGCCCCCCAAAGTTGGAAAAAGCCCTATATTTAAATTGTTATAACAAGAGTTCTGTTACATATATTTTCAATCTGAAAACGGCAAATGATAGCTGGTTTCATAGACTTTATAAATTTTTACAAGACAAATGTTAAGGGTTGCCATACGGTACTAAAATTTAACATTACGCAAAACTCAATTTTCGCAAAATTTTTGGCCACACATATCTTCTGAACGGTTCAAGCTAGGGTCTTGAAATTTTGGGAGAAGTTAGATACTTAGAAATTAGTAGGAGTCGGTTAACAAAATTTTTTTGTCAAGCCCCCTATTTAGGAGCTATAAGGGCTCGAAAATTGAAATTTTTCTATTTTTAAACACCTGTAACTTGAATACCTGTCCAAATTTTTTTTTAGTGATAGACAAAATTCAAAGCCCTATAATTATATTTCAACATATGTCAAAGGATTTTCTTAATTTTGCAGGGTGACGAAGTTACAGCCCCTGAAAATTCCAAAAAAGCCCTATATTTAAATTGATGTAACAAGGGTTCTGTTAAGTTTATTCTCAATCGAAAAACGGTATTAGAGAGCTGCTTTTATAGACTTTACAAAAATATGTCGCTTAAATGTGTAGGGTTGCCATACGGTACTAAAATTTACCATTATATAAAACTCAATTTTTGCAAATTTTTTAGCCCCACATATTTTCTAAACGGTTCAAACTAGGATCTTGAAATTTTGGGAGAAGTTAGATCCTAAAAAAATAGTAGGAGTCGGTTAACAAAATTTTTTTGTCAAGCCACCTGTTTAGGAGCTATAAGGGCCCGAAAATTGAAATTATGCTATTTTTAAGCACCTGTAACTTGAATACCTGTCCAATTTTTTTTTTATTAATATACAAAATTTAAAGGTCCAACATTATATTTTAACATATGTTAAAGGTTTTTCTTAAATTTAAAAGGGGTTCCTTAAATTGAAGAAAGTCTCTCCCAGTTTTACCCATTTTTGCTTAGATAATAAAATTCTAAGTAAAATTCCAAAGTCTTGTGTAATTCACAATTTAATTCCTAGAACCTAAAAAATTAGAGGATGGGGGGGGGGGGGGAGTTGAAGTTAGATTCTTGAGAAATTTGGCAACCTTTCCCATTGAAGGGCTATAACAACTTTTAAATAAAAAATTTACTGCTAACAGTAGTAACTATTTCCAAGTAAATATTTCCAAAGGTAAACTCAGTATGTAATACAATATAATTTAGAAAATGTGCTTTTTTAAAAACCCTTGGTTTTTTTGCATCACTTGTTTTAGTTATTGTTTTATTTTTTTGAAAAAGATCTGAAGATATTTATTTCACCCAAGACAATTTAACTTACTATAGCAAGAATAAAATGAATCTAAAATGTAAAAATTTTCTAAAAAAAAAAATTAAATTTAAATGAAATTCTTTGTTATACAATATTTGTACTACACCTCTGTTCCTTGATTTGACCATATGGAGTTTAAAAAAAATTGTTGTTTTTTGAATTTTTGCACTTGAATCATTTTTAAAACATTCATAATATAGAACAGAGGTTTAGTTTAATTTATGGTTGTGTTTAAAAATATATTTAAAAAAATTTTGAATTCTTTTGATAAAGTTCATAATCTTCGTCTAATTGGCGTCCCCTTCTGAACCGAGTTATCGTAATCCATTTGTCCGTCTGTCTTTACGCCGGATATTGTAAGTTACAGTTTAAGACTAGCACTAGTAAGAATTAAGACCCTTTAATAAAAACACAAAATATAATGGTCCTATCTTAATGAAATTGACACTGAAGTTTACTAATAATAGAAGAAAGCGGAAGCGAATTCTGAAAGTTTTTGATCGAACTAAGACCAATCGAACATAATTCCAAAACCATAAGATAGAAAGTTCAAATTTGGTACAAGAGCGTACTCTTCTATTTCCATTATATTCCTGAAGTTAGATATTAATTAGAAGAGTTGTTCGGTGGTACCTACCACACACCTCCCAATATCTAAAAAGCGTATTTTTGACATTAATAACACTAAAACCTGTAATTTAGTACTAATTTTGAAAATTTAGTACTGAAATTTAGTACAAGTCTGAAACCCGATAGCTAGTATATGCATATAGAAACTTGAAATATGGGACAAGTTCGTTCTGTCCTATTTTTGTTAGGTTTCTCAAATTTCTCGAATTAATAAAGTTAGAAAATTAAAATTTTGTGAGCGGTAGCTCTGTCTAGTTTACTTAATGATCCCAAAATCTGAGATGAGTTGAAATGGGGTTAGTGACAGTTGCAAATAAATTTGTGTCCATGTAGTTTCACTCTGACCGTCCGTCTGTCCGTATATTTATAAAAACTTTTACATCATTTGAAATAGAGTAAAGAAGTTTTAACCACTGGAAGGTATTCCAAAAAAAAGGTGTTGAGCATTACTAAATCGAATGAATCGGTTTGCAGTTTTTTCATTACTTTTTTATTTTAATTTTAATAAATAAGGTAGTAAGTATTAGTGACAAGTTAAAATTTTAGCGACTGTTTTAATAGCTCCCGCTTAAAAATATTTTTATTGGAAGCACTGGACTTTAAATATGGGAATTTCAAGGCCATTATCCGAAGAAAAGTGGTTAGAACAATGTGTATAAGTCGGTTGAGATCAGGCCTTAATAATGTAAAACTGTTTTCGAGTTTTAGGTTTGTTTGAGAAAAAGAGGATAAAGGTCGAAATATATACCTGAAGCCTGGTTTAAAATAATAAATTAATAATTAATAATAAAGGGTCCTAATTCTTTTTTGTTCTAGTCCTTAACTGTAACATACAATAAAGTTAGTATATAATATTCATCCAATTTACAAACCATCATTTGTGTTTGTGATATATTATAATAACCCTTTCATGGCCCTTAAAATAGTTTAAATAGTATTTCTTCAAAAATATTAAAAACTAACAATTTAGTTGTAAATTAGGAATGGTAAAATACATATTTTTAGGAAATTGTATATTATCATGCCACTCAGGTACACCATAATTGTATTTTTTGAATCTGAATTTAAAATGTAATATAAAATTATGAAATATTTTACATAAATTTTTTTTGCCTTGATATTTTGTAATCTTGAATAAAAATTTGATATTTTATAAAAAAACGAGGAAGAGTGTAGTAGAGTAGACTGTGTCAACTCTGGGATACCCGTATGACCGTAACATATACATTATATCAACCGGTTAATTACTTTTGGCAAAATTTCAAACATTCAGCTTTATTAGGTGTAGAGTAATGCTCATATAATAGAAGGAGTTGTATGGCAGCTAGTCGAACCCTCTGCAGTAGACCAACCAAATTTTGCAGTAACTTTGGCCATTACACTAAACTATTTTTGGCAAAATTTCAGACACCCAACTTCAATAGGTATAGAGTAATGCTCATATAAAATAAGAAGTTGTATGGCAGCTACTCGAACCCTTTGCAGTAGACCAACCAAATTTTGCAGTAACTTTGGCCATTACACTAAACTATTTTTGGCAAAATTTCAGGCACCCAGCTTCATTAGGTACAGAGTAATGCTCATATAAAATAAGAAGTTGTACGGCAGCTACTCGATCCCACTGCCGTAGACCAACCAAATTTTGCAGAAACTTTGGCCATAAAACTAAACTACTTTTGCCAAAATTTCAGACACGAAGCTGTAATAGGTACAGAGAAATACTCATATAAAAAAAGAAGTTGTATGGCAGCCACCCGAACCCATGGACCAAAATGGCTGGATTTAAATAGCGATGACGGCTATTGCAAAAAAACGAATTTGCTAAATTTTCAAGATCCTAGCTCCTTTAGTTTTTGAGTTATCGTGCGGACGGACGGACGGACGGACGGACGGACAGACGGACGGACGGACGGACGGACAGACGGACGGACGGACATACATAGCTAAATCGATTTATTTTTCGATTCTGATCCGATCCATACACTTGAGTCTATATCTACCCCCCCTCCTTCTCTGCGTCACAAACGTAATGGCAAATTTATTATACCCTTTGACTATATAGTCATACGGGTATAAAAATAAATTACAAAATTCCTATTTCATAAAAAAAATTCATTCTTTTATAAATCGTTATATAAAATGTAAATTTTTAGAATTTAGTGCAAAATATTTAATATGAAAAACAAAAATTTCCTAGTCAGATAATACTCGTATGTCTTTAGAGAACTCAAAATGCATTAAATTTATTTTGGTAGAAAAATTTATATACCAAAATTACAAAATATTTACATAAAATTTAATTAAAAAATGTAAATATAGAATAATTTTGGTTTTTAATTTAGAAAATTCAAAAATGCACGCGAAATAATATGAAATATTTCAAGGTAAAGTTCACATTGCATACTTTTAGGATGTATATTTTAATTTATAATGAATATCATTAGTCGTTTATTCAAAAGCTTATTTTAAAATATTTAGAAGATTAATTTTACTATAACTGGCTTTTACTAAGCTAACACCAGTATATTGAAATCTAGAATTGAAGCTAATTATTTCTAAAAAATTAAATTTTAATTATTTTTAAAAATAATTATGTAAAATATTTCATTTAAAGACTCTGGCATATTTTTAAATAGTGAATTCCCCTATTTTTAGCAGCAGTTTTTGACTATAACTCTCTTACCAATACCTTGAATACTTTTTCTATGATTTTGGTCAGTTGGAGCACACTAGTAATTTAAAATTACTCGCAAAAGCAAAGACCCTAATGTATGATACATCTGCACTTTATACAACTTGAAATGAAGAATGAATTTTATATGATAACCAATTTTTAGAAATAATTCAGGTGCCAAAGAAAGTTCCAGTTCTTTAGAATGACGTACAAGGCTTCTAAATTATCTTGACCTCAAGAGTTTGCTTCATAATCGGCAAATCGTGTTTAGAAACGTTTGTTCAACGGGTGATCTCAAGTCCTAACTTAGTGAGAAGATAAATTTTAGCCTTAACCATTCAGGTGAATCTGGTGTTGTTGCTTTAGATATTAATAGTTTGGTCATACATCCAACCAATATAAAATAAACGCTGGTTCCTCAGAGATGTTTTATATTCTCTACTCTTTTCTTAATATTTATCAATGACCTACTTTAATTAGCCGCCAATCCAGTTCACAGATTCGTAAAGGTAAAATTGAGGTTAAATCAAAAATGAAAAGATTCGTTTTTAATTTTCCAAATTGTAGTATGGAACGTTATTGGCAGAAGGAAATATATTGGAGGGTAGCATAATCTACATCTTAGCACTTCTCACAACAAATGTGTTTTCATACCCAGTTTTAAACTATCTTGGAGTTTATAAAGTGAATAAATGCACAGTTGTTTGCTGTTTCTCTGCAAATTTAAGTTGGAATTGTTTAAGATGAGTCATAATTGAATTTAGTTCAATACAGAAAATTTCATCATATACAGTATAATAATAAAACAAAGAAATCGCTCAAATATTTTGGCAAGAGTCAAGGAGAGTAAAGTGTCATTTGTTCGACAGGATCCCTTATTAGGCGTATGGCGTGGTTTTGAATTTTATCGAGTTGACTAAAAGAAGTTTGGAATGTACTAGCCTTAATGTGGAACCTGTAGTTCATCTTACTTCGAATATAGGCTCTGTAAATATAAGACAGATCCTTAGGAGAACAATATATTTGTTGCAATGGAACGGAAAACCCAAGCATTTGGCAGCATTCTTAACTTTATCAAAAACTAGTTATATACAAACCTAAAATGCTTAGACTTTCGGATCGCAATTATATTAGAGTATTGTGAGTTGAATGTGTTTGTAATTTATTTAATCAATTTCTATGCGCTGTGCAACTGTCTGTCTGTGTTTTCCCAAGTAGCTGAATTGAACTTATTTTGTATTATGAAAAATTATAAAAAATATTTAGCATTCATTTTGAGTAAATTGTAACGTATGCTAGAAAATTTATTTTAGTAATTACAAATATCTAATAAATCATTTATTACCTTACTAATTTTAATTTTTTTATCTTTTTCAGGTAAGGACCTTCTTAAAACTTATCATACATCACATTATCTAATCCAAAACCCCAGAGTAAGTAAATAGATAAGTTCAAATCATGGTGTACTTTAAGGTTTAAAAACTGAACCTAAACAATTAATAACCACTAACAAAATATTAATTACAAAAGATCACCTAAAAAATACCAAAGGAAGTACAATGTTAGTTTTATTCCTTTTGAATTTCCTTAAATTAAATTTTTTTACATATATTATAAACTCTGGACTCCATTAAGCCAATTTAATGTTCGAACAAAATGACAGCACATTTTAAAAGTTGTAATATTTTACTAAAAAAAACAATAAAAACACACTTTGAATACCCTTTATACGTAAAGGATTTCCTATATATATAAATTTTAAATAGTTGGGATGAAATTGTAATTTTTTAAACTATTAAATGGTCATAAAGTAATTGCAATTTCTGTAACTTATATGCTTACATTTAAATACTACGTAATATATATGTATATACATATATGAACCATGTACCAACTTTTACACCATATAATAAAAATGACACTATTAAACTTTTATTTATAATAAATAAAATTTAAAAACTTTTAAATTGTACTTTATCACATATGATATTACGAATAAAATATGTCGTGTATTCTTTTATAATCCTTCAAGACAGCAAAAGTTACTGTTATTATATTTTAAATGCAATATATATACATTTGTACAAAGTATATACTAAACAAGGTGTCCCAAACTATGCGTTTATTTTTTTTCACAGTAAAGAATCGTTAGTTAATTTAATTAGAAAGTTTTAAAAAAATTTTATTTTGTGAATTGGGGCAACTCTTTTGTGGGAATATTTCAAACTTCTAGAATGGGCCGGGGTTCGCCCTTCTTAATTTTCCGAATTTTGATTTTAAGTATTTCAAATAAAACAAAAATCATTTTAACTAATATAAATATAATGAACCAGACAAATGAATTTCTAATAATTGCAGCTTAAGCCTTAAATGTCGCTCAGAATAAATTTTCAACAGTTCTTTCCTCAACAGTTGTACTTGGCACTCTCCCTACAAACCTATTGGTTTCCAGGTCTAAATTATCAAAATGCCTCGTAAAATAAACTTCCAACTGTTCTCTCCTCAAAAGTTGTACTCTGTACTATCCCAACAAAACTGCTCGTTACAATCTAAAGGACTAAGTGAATCATGAATTCTGCAGAACATATTATTTTTAGTTGCATGGTATACGATGTAGATCACACGTTTAATTCTTCCCAATGAAAAGTATCTTGGCGCAGTAAAATTGGGAGTTTGGGTTAGTCATTCGAAAAAAATCTCATTTGAAATATTGTGTTAAACTTGCATCAAGTCAGTTCAAATATATGAGCGCCAGATATTCATCTGGAAATCAGTTACATATTGGACTACTATGGACTAAATCAGGACTATTTTGAAGCTTGTATTGTAAAATCAAACAAACAGCTTTTAAGACCAAAGGTTCTTATATTTTTAAGGCAGAATTCTAATACGGAATAATACCCGTTTCTTTATATTAATATGGGTGAAGGGATAATTCCGTCCTAAAAATCTTATTTCCAACCCTTTACTCAAAAAAGTCGAAAGTCAAAAAGGCCTCCAATTAATAATTCAGTCCCAATTTAATTAAAAAAATTCTTTTAATACATTAAAATAACGGCTTTTCCTTTTCCTTAAAAACTAATAAAATTCTTTTGATACATTAATATAACGGCATTTCCTCTGTCTCGAAAACTGATAAGTTTAGTCTGCAACACCCGATTCCTATACGTTTACATATGTCCATTATACAAATAAATAAATTTATTTACTTTTTAAAATCGAATTTTATTGAAATATTTTGTTTTTTTTTCTACATCTTTTTAATTCTCTTCTGTTATTCTTTTAATTTAATTTCAATCAAATTTAAGACCATCCTATTAAATGAAAGAAATATCTTAAGATAAAAATGTTGGGGACATTTTTAAACAATAAATTGCTTGCAACTATTAAAAAAAAAAAAATTAAACTTTTTTTCAGGACATGAACTTAAGCTACTCGAAGGAATTCTGTTGACTTAGAATTTATATTAACTACAGTTTAATTGACTCTTCTCTAAATGCATTGAATTAAAAATTGAATTGTATGTTTATGTTTACACAGAAATGTTTAAAAAACAAAATTTTCCGAGAAAATGAAAACAATTTTTAAGTACTGTAAAAAAAAATTTTATTTATTAACAATCCAATTAAGAAAGTATATATGTGTAATTGTGTACTTCCAATCTGTAAATTGCTTTAAAATTTTTTTGTAGTTGTCATTTTATCTGTAGCAGAATAAACTGAAAACTAATTTGATAAAATACAAACTAATATACAACAATTAATTAATTCAGTATTAGTAAAGTAACGTATAGAAATTTTTTATTTGCACTGAGACTACACGAATAAGTTTTCTTTTCATTCCTTTTCGCTCCATTAAAAAATATAGGACATTCACCAAGTAATTTAGACTAAGCTGCAGTTTCTTTAATTGTTATATTCATTAAGCCGTTGATTACTTAGCTTTTGCTATTGTGTAAAGTTATGAATACACAAATGGAAATTTTGTGTGCGGCATCTAATCATACACAAAATAGCGCCAGATCTTTCACTTGAAAGATTGCCATCTTTAAGCACTACGCTATGAGTCAGATACCCGAGTACAATTTGAAGCCATAAGTCATTTATCAGTTATTTAAGTTAGTGGTTAATTAACCTTTAACGCATCTTTCTTCTTCTCATACTTTAACCCTAATAAGAGGCATACAGTAACAACTCTCCTTTGCTTTAAGGCTCACCATCTCAAGCATCCTATCTAAGGTGAACAAAGATTTTATACTTCTGCAGTTTTCACAATAAACGAGTTTCCAGAACCAATTTTAGTAATTTAAGATTTTCCACAGTTTACAAATATGCACTGCAAGCCTTTCATAGTTTGAGTTGGACTTAATTAAAAAATAGCATTATTCATATGGCGCAGGGTTCAACTTCCTACAATTTATATAGTGAGACAATGCTTCAATATTTCGATATATGTACTAAATGTCAAGACTGTGGATTCGTTGCTAATGCTCAAAACGCGATTTTGGAGATGAGGAGATAATGAAGTAGATGAATAAAATTTGACTGACGCCAGTGGAATATGTAACGGTGATATCCCAACTTTATCTCAAGTCTAATTTTGTGAGCGAAAAACTCAAATCCTGAGATGCTCCACATCTTTATAATTGAAATTAAAAACCGAATACGTACATGCATCATCTAAAATTCATCCTATTTGTTTTTATAAGGAAATTTAAGTATATGTTCAATTAAATTCATTATGTTCCTGACAAGTATCTCAAATATAATTAACCAATATTTCATTGCGTAAGAACTAGCCACGAGCATTAAGAAAACTGAAGTGAAGATGACTAATTACTATATAGCAATTGCTAATGACTTTACAGGATGCTTCACAAATCGTATATAGAAAAAAACCAAACTGTTGTAGAAGAAAAACTGCGACCAAAACTCCTTATTTAAGAAAAAGTTTATACCGTTATTCAATCAAAAGTACTATTCATAACATGGTATAAGTACTCTCATGCAATGTTCGTGTTCTTTATTATTTACAAAAGTAAAATGAACTTTTTAACTTGTATCCGTATTTTTCTGACATTTTAGGAATTCAAAATCCGGATTAAAAAAGAAAAAGAACAACAAAAAAAATTCAACATCTCGTTTTTCTAATAAGAATTTTTACAGTTATTTTCCAAATTGTTTAAATAGAATTTTTTTTTCGAGTTTTGTTTATTTTGCTCATGGAAGTCAAGTTAATTTTATAGAAAAAAAAAACTACTCCAAGCATTTATGCTTTACTAGGGGATTTACCGTTATATGAACTTTCTATAGTTCATTTCTTCTAAAAATAACAAATTTTATACTATAAACATTCCAGTTTCTGTTAAAAATGTAATGAAAAGATACTCATTCCTTAATACATTTACTGTATATTGTTGATGTTGTTGTTGTTGTTGTTGTGTTATTGTTGCTGATTTGATTGTTTTGTTCCTTATGTTCTTAAAGTTTAAGTTCATTGTGAATTGTGAGATTGAGCAACATGGGAAATCCTTTCAATTTTATACTTTTCTTCCTTGGGTTTTGGTTTTTTTTTCTTTTACATTTCAAAGTTAAAAACAAGTCAAGAAGGAAATTACGTAAAGGACATTAGGACACTTATTTATTGTATGAAAGTTAACTGTAAAAAAAAGGAAAAAGAAAACTTTGAAGGATCTACTTCAAATCTTTCGTGCACTTATTATTTAGTAAAATGTATATATAAAAAACACAGAAAAATGTATATAATGTATATATGCAGGCAATTATTATTTATTAAGTTGATGATGATTATTTGAGAGAAAAAATGCGATTTATATTAAATTAATTTTTTAAATGAAATTAAAAAAATGCAGCTAAATTTAAAACGTTTAATTTAAAGAAATAACTAAGCTCCATTCGAATATTTCATTTGCTATGTTTAAAGAATTACTATTGGAAGATTGTGATTCTTTTCTTTGGCGCTACAGTCCGTTGTCGAACCTTGGTCTCCTTATTACAGTTCATTTGATCTTGGGCAGCAGTTATCAAATTTTGCTCTTGAAGCATTGATACTGATTTCGCGGCTTCTCTACTGATCTTTCTTTATCAATTTTCCAATTCAATACTTTCTTTGGAATGCGGGAATCTGGCATACGTTGCATGAGTTCTGCTCACCTAAGGCTTTTAGTTTGATGTATGTCACAACATCACTGTCGGTATATATATTATATAGCTCTGCGTTGTGTCACATTCCAAATTGGCCCTGCTCGATAATTGGTCCAAGATTGTGATTAGTTAAGTAAAATATTGGAAAATAAAACGTATTGTGATCTGGTGTCAAATTTTTATTTCTTGACTCAAGTTTGCGTCAAGAACAGACCTGTACAATACTGAGTTAACTGATTCTTAAGTACATTTGTAAGTACAATTACCTAATACTCATTACTTTTTCGCGTAGCAGGATTACTTAGATTTCGATATTAACAAAATACCTACAAAGTACCTATAAGGAAAAGAATCAAGTAAAAATTCTTTTAATTCTCAGAAAAAAAATTTATGAATGAAATTATTTGCAAGATACTGGAACACTTGAAAAATAATTGAATTCTTGATATTTAAGTACTTGGTACTGAATTACTCGAAAATACTTAAGTATAAAAAAAATAATTACAAAAGTAATTAAACTCATAATTTAATTACTTTCTGGAAATTACAAGTATTTTACATGATACCCTTACTTATACTTTAATTTTATAAGTATTGAAATCTAAGTAATACTGGCACTTGACAAAGTAATGAGTACCAGGTAAATGTACTGATAATTGTACTGGTACTGGAAATATACGGGTCTGTTTCAGATCTTAATTCAAGAATCAATTTCTAAAGAGATGATAGAGTAAGAATTTATGTTGACATTGTATTGATAGTTTAACATATAATCAAAAATATCAAAATAGCAGCAATACTACAACTGCCTAGCCAATATTAAACCAGAGCTTGTATTCCTGAGGTTAATTAAGGTTTTTAACCAACAATATTTATTTAAAACATCCTTCTTACTACTAATAATACTAACACAAAAATTAAATGTCATAAACAAGTGACGATAAAAATAACAGACCTGTACCCTACGTGGTTGACAGTTGATACTGTGTTCAATTCCGAATTTCTCATTTGGTCCCTATTTGTTAGTTTAATTTTGGTAAATTTTACGTGAATTTATTTATTCCAAACTTTTTTTTACTTACTTATTTTTTTATTTTTAAATTTAAAAAAAAAATAAATAATAATTTTTAAACTTTTAAATTGTCATTCAATTTATTGACAACTGTTTCAATACACGCAAACAAAAACCGAATTAATGGTTAAAAAATTCTTAAGAAAAAGAGAA
This sequence comes from Dolichopus griseipennis, assembly GCA_963082915.1. Classification (NCBI taxonomy): domain Eukaryota; kingdom Metazoa; phylum Arthropoda; class Insecta; order Diptera; family Dolichopodidae; genus Dolichopus; species Dolichopus griseipennis. The sequence goes on along the minus strand of OY720441.1, from coordinate 23,211,158 downwards.
AAATTTTGAATTATTTTGATAAAATATAAAATTATACAATGAAAAAAATAACAAAACATAAAATTTCCTTAGGGAATTTATGGAAACAAAAAAAATTTTTGTATTTTAAATGTTTTTATCATTTCTTTTTTAGCACATTTTCAAAATATTTTGTAAAGATGTGCACATATAGTTTCACTCTGTCTGTCCGTATGTTTACAAAAACCTTTACATCGTTTGAAATAGAGAGAAGAAATTTAAACGGAAGAACTTTTTTCTGTTGCAACACACGGCACGAAGCTGCAGCCCCTAAATTTAAATGGTTAAAACAAGAATGCTTTTAGGTTTAACTTCAATATGAAAACGGTACAAGACAACTGCTTTTTTTTTAATAAATTTTTGGTCCCTCATATCTTCTGAACGGTTCAAGCTAAAAACTTTAAGTTTTGGAAGCAGTTAAATTGTCAAAAATTAGTAAGTGTCGACAGGAAAAATGTTTTTATCTCGCTCCCAGTTTAGAAGCTGTAAGGAGTCCAAAATTAAAATTTGCTATTTTTAAGCACCTGTAACTTAAATTCCCGTTCAAACTTGTTTTAGTAAAATACAAAATTTTAAACTGCAACATTATGTTATAATACGTGTTAAAGGTTTTCCTTCCATTAAAAGAGGATCCTTTAAATTGATTTGGATAAAAAAATTCGAAATTTTAGACAAAGTAACAATTAAATTCCTAAAACCTTAAAATTTTGGAACGGCGGAGTTGGTGTTAGATTCTCAAGAATCACCATAACTTTTCTTAGGAAAAATTTAGGAACTTTCCTTATTGAAAGGCTATTAAGACTTAAAAAATTCTTATTTTAATAATTCAGTAATTTTGTTAACCGTGCATAAATTCCCAAAATTAAACTCAGTATGAAATACTTTATAAATTTGAAAACATGCTTTTTTAAAAACCCTACGTGTTTTTTATCACTTGGTTTTTTATATTTCTTGAAAAAATTTTGTTTTTTTGCTCCTCTAAAAGCCCTCGAACACGTGTCACTTAACATGATACACATGCAAAATTTTGAATTGAAATTTTTTTTTGTATATATATAAATTTTTGTTTCCCCTTAGAATTTTTACACAATTTTTAAGCTTCAAGGTTTTTATTCTTTAACTGAATATTATACTCTTAAAAAACTTTTTTTTATTAAAATCAATACAAAGAAAGAAAATGAATCTTGAAGAATTCGTCCTTTGAAATGAGGAATGCTTTCACTTTATAATGGTGAATATTATGAATAAGAAAAGTTTCGATTAAAAGTAATTTTACAAATGATTTAAAATAATTTTTCAATTTTAAATCAAATTTTAAAATCAAATTTAAAAAAAAAAATTGCAACGCAATTTTAGTATGAAATAAACCACGTTTATGAAATATTGCTCGTATCTTGTTGAATCAAACACTAGTTCTGCCTCCACTAAAAGTTTTCCGACTTGAAACGAGGAGTTCGGAAAATGCTATAATGACATCTCATGTATTTCCATAAATTTATTTCTTTATCCTGCACTTGATCCATAGCTTCCATTATTTATTAACCAAGCTCCTTTTCTTTATTCGAATCCCTAAATTCAAACTAAAAATTTGTTGTAAAGGCATAAGGATGCGTTTATGTTGGAGCTGTGATAAGTGATAAGAGTGTCGATAAGAGCATAGCGTATAAAACTATATACATGATTCAATTAGAGGTGTCTAAATAGGGGTACCGTTTTGGTCATCAATAAACAATATAAATTTTCTATACCATGCTCTTATCGACGCTGCTATCATTTGTCGCAGCTCAATTCTTAACACTTTATTTAAACTCAAAGCTCAAAGAATTAATTTTCTCTTGGAGAGAATAACTCAAGGTTTCTGGAAATGAAAAATCCCTGGAGAAAATACCATTTAAGAAAACAGTTTAAACAACCGAAGGAGTATTATTGCAACTATAAAAAAAAGAAGAATTCCACTCACTCAATCAAAATTCAGATTACTATTACTTTAAAATACTTAGAAACAACACCTTCGGCTCAAGATTAACAATATGTTCATAAATTATGAGAAACACTAATTTGAACTTATTTAATTTTAATACCTTAGCATATGCTGCAAAAATAACTTATTTTTAATAACAATTATTTTAATTTAATTAAATTCCTATTTAATAATGTAATTTCCCTTAACCTAAATAATATTTTTCAAATTATTTCAAATTATGATAAAAATGAAACCAAATACCCGCAGTGTACTTAAGAGCTCAAACGAACCAAAACGTCTGACACAAATTTAAATATTTTTTTACTAAGTGTTATACGAAATGGAAAACTGTTGAAAAAAATTAACTTATTGTTTGTCTCATTTTCTAAGTTAATTCATTATTTTTGTTGAATCAAGGCAATTTTTCATGGCTGTATGAAAAAAGTTCCCAAGAAAATAGTCCTCAAAGCCAAAAATGAAAAAAGTCCCCAAAAGTATTTTTATAGGATATAGACACTAAGATTCAGTTTGTTGCGGGAATTTTTAAATTTTGTTGTAGCAAGTTTAGTTTTTACGAGTATTGATTTATTGACAAAGTAGGAGGTATCGTTTTTTTCAGAAAATATAAAGCAAATTACCGTTTTATGTATCCCTATTGGAGCATTTAATATAATGGTATTTTATATATACATAACGCTTAATAAATTATGGGAAACATGATTCTGTTTTCAATTCTAAAATCCTACATCCTAACATTTTTTCATAAATAATAAATCCGCCCTCAAATCCTCGCTAAACAATTTATTTAAATCATAAATTTGTATCCAACTCTAAAATCTCTCCTAACTTTCTTTAATAAATAATAAGACGACAAGAAGCATTTAATAATGTGGGAGCTTCCGCCTTCAAATCCTTACAAAAAAAATTTATTGAAGCCCTGACTTTTTTATACGACTCTAAAATCCCTTCTAATTCAATAACAAGTCGATAACTAGCATTTGGTAATTTATAATAAGTAAACAGCAATCACTATGGTGTGTTTTCATTTTTGTTTTGGGACTATCTTCGTACAGCCAAAATTTTCCATAACCAAATAAAACTTAAGAGGTCGCAATTTAAATTTACTCATTTCACCTTTACTTTTTCTAAATTTTGCACTCATTTTCAAGTGGGACTTATTTTTATTTTATTTAAATAAAAAAGAACCCAAACTAAATGTGACACCATTGAGACACCATCTGTTGTCTACCATACAAAATAATTACTAAACCAAAGGGTGGATAAGGGAAAATTAATTTTTAAATATATATATATATGTATGTATATTTGTAATTTTATTATATTCTGTCTCTGAAATTTATCCTTCAGGACATTATTAATTATAATTTTCATTTTTTAAGGTGTCAATTTTTCTTGAAGGATAACAAAATATTTATTATAAAATAAAAAAATATTTAAAAAGTATTTTGGCACTCATTTTTATTGTAATTAGTTGGATATTATTATAGAAATGGGGGAATATTATACACTTAAATTTTAGTCACATAATATTCATCTATATATAGTAAGTGATATAAATTGTTTATATTATTTTATAAATTATAGTAAAATTTATAAATGAAATTAATATTTCAATTTAAGTTGTGCTTGGGGAGATAAATTTAGTTTCCCAATTTATAGTTTACACTTTTTTTTAATAACTGTATAGTAGTATTGAAATCTTTATAAGTTGTAATTTAAAAATGGTCAAAAAGGCGACTGTAATAACTTGGTTTTATTATCGTAGATTATCATAGCCTGATTATTCATCAATTAGTGTAGGTCCAATAGGGGAAACAGAAGCACTGAAATCAGTTAAGGTGTCTACTAATTAAATTGATAACAATTCGGTAGTTAAGCTTGATTTACAACTTCCCACTAATACATCGTGATCTTTGAACCCGATGCTCTGAAAGGATCAGTACAGTAACTACTTGAACAAATGATTTGATCTGTCGAAAGGTAATCATATTTGATTTTTGTAATTCCCAATAAAACTCTTCCTCGTAACAACGTTGTTCTTTCAAACTAAGGTTTTTTTTTTTTTTTTTTTTTTTAAGCGCTAACTGTTCAACTGTTAGGCTAATAAGCCTGTCTATACCATAGGTACATGTTGGAACAGGGGTTCATATTATATTCGTGTTATTAGAATTGGTCTTATTGAAAACCACATACATAATTAAATTATTTGTTTTTATTTTGCATTTATTTATATTTTTATATTAAAGTATTTTTTTTTATTAAAGATTTATAACTATTAATTATTGTTTATGCCATTAATTTGAACCCAATGGCGAATGGTAGCGGAGTCGAGTCGAAAACCAGAAAAGTTTTTTTCACTTTTACTAGAATTCGAACCCGGCCCTTCCGCATGAAAGGTCGGCACTCAACCACTGTGCCACCCAGCTGTTTTAACAGGTATGGTATGACAAAATATTTCACCTGTTACTTTGTTTCTATTACTAAACCTTTTACATGTTGTTAACACCACTGAACCATTCAAACACCATTCCCTCTGAACAAGATTTTGTGATTCACTCTAAGGATGGTTGTTCTTCCCTAGTAATCAGTTTACATCTATTATTAAACAAATACGTAATGTAATAGCATTTTGCTGATTGCAAAGGACCGTTCTTTATTTCATGCTTTGAGTACAATAAATATAATAGAAAGTAGAAAAAAATGGTGCATTTTGCATTTAAAAGACAAAATATTGTAGAAAATTGTATTCAGGAATCTTACCATTTCCACAAGTTGCTTAGCCGCCAGATCGCTAAGATTGTTAAATTCGTATTGACAACCCGGGCTAAACTTCTGAATCTAGCCAGCGCTGGGCATTTACACATGAAATATATAATGGTTTCTTTCTTATTCTGTTCCATACAACACCGGCATGATGTGTTTAATGTGATACCAAATCTGGCCGCCTGTTTGCCAATTGGCTGGCATAGCTTCATGCTCGAACCTCGAATTCTTTCCAAAGTTAAGAGCTTCAATAACTGCTTCACTATCCGTGACAATGGCAATACTTCCTCCCAGAGATGTACTGCTCCTAAGCAATTTGCATGCTCCCCAGATTCCTAGCATTCCAGCTTCAAATACACTGGATCGTTTTCACTATAGAACAAAAGAGTTTAATTACTTGCACCACAGACTTAGTGGCTTAATTGAGAGTTGTCGGCCGAGAAAAACTTCCCATACCCAAAAACCTCCATAATCAAATTTTCATGATAAGCAGCCCGCTAAGCAACTTAAGAGTCTTTTCGCTACATACAGACAAATGGACAAACGAACTTACACTTTTATATATACAGATTACTGAAAAAGTATCATTTCCATTACCACTACGATTAAATATTATAATAGTATATAATTAATTCATCAATTATTATAAATTTATCTAAATGTAAATATTATTTATTTAAAATTTTAATTTTTTTAAGAAAAATAAATAAATTATTTAATTAAAATTAGTTTTAAAAAATTAATTATTTCTAATTAATAATTAGATTTAGGATTATAATATCATTTCCGTTCATAAATATTAAATGTGTGTTTTTTTTTAAATAATTTAATAAAATTTAAATTATATAATTATTTTTTAATTAGATAAGTTTTTTTCATAATATATTAATAATGCGTTAAATTGTGGTTGAAAAAAGGTTGATTCAATTCCTAGAACATCAATTAAACAAATTATTTTAATAATATTTACAATTATCAATTGTTGTTGGTTTTAGAAGTTTTGTATTCTCAAATTGATCTGGACAATATCTCACTTTACAGAGTTCAAATAAATTTTGAGTTGGCAATAAGTAATTTTTAAGTTTTATGGCAACATCTGAATTTAATTTGACTGTATATCATTTAGCTTATATAAACAGATGACTTTTATTGATGTAACTTATACTCTAATAGTGAGTTCAACTCTAAACCTGTCCAAATAGCCAATCTTGAATGCAAGTCAAATTAGAAAATACAGTCAAATCAAATATAAGAATATGACACGCTCTTTGGTTCCAGAGAACATATGAAAGGAAAATTAAATAAGTTAGGGATTCAGTAGAGGCTCCGCGAAATAAGGCCCTGCGAAATTAAGTCCCCGGTAGTCTTATTTCTTATACTTTTGTTTGTGTAAGACTTTAAATTAGAATCAATTTTAAAACTAAATTCGGAATAAGGGTATACCCCGTTTTCCAAAATATCCAAATATGTGTCGGTGGAGATTTTCAATTAGAAGAGATTTTACAAATTTGATTCAAATTTCTGAAAAAGAGGATTATCTATGCTGTTTTTGAATCTAAATTTAAGATCCCTCCGGAAACTCATCTACTTATAATTGAACATCCTGAAAAAAGTAGAAAATCCTTTTTTTTTAATTTAATAAACCTCCAGGTTTTTATCTTCAAGAGCTGAAGTTTACATCAAAAGTAAAATATAAAGCCAGGGCTTTAATTCTCACAAAGCGGATAGTGAGCGAGCTTTATTGCGCTTGGTTTCTTAGAACTGAAATGTTAGTAGTATAATACACTTATAATTACGTCGTTTGAAGTAATTTAGAGTACATCTTTAAATAAAATAAATGACTTGCAATTTATTTAAAAACATTTCCTAATTCAAACAAAGATCAACTCTAATATGTTACAGTCCTACTTAAGTAAGAGATTTACATAAATTGAAACTTTTCAAATATACCTATTCCCATCTACAAGAACTCCAATTCACAAAAACCCATTCCAAAGCTTTAAAACAAATTTTTTGCTTATTAAAATCAAAACAAACTTTCGGACTATTAAATTTTAATAGGGATTAGGTAAAAAAAACGCATTTTAAAAGTAAAAAACTTGTAAAAACTAAAAAAACTTAGGAAATATCATAAGAAGAGACATTTGACTTTCTTTAACCTACTTTTTAAGTTCTTTCCAACACTAAAACTTTATGAATTACAATAGTATTTAAAAAAAAATTCACAAATCTTCAGATTTTTTAAAAGGGTATGTTTTAGGGTGGTGGTGCTTTTAGTGAATTCTAAAATAAATAAAAATCTGAACACAAGATAAAATGATAAAATGTTGGTTTATTATCTTAACAAGTGATGAAAAAAACCAAAGGCAACTAATTTATAAAAATAGGAAATTTTGGATTTTTAAGTCCTAAAAGACCTTCCATGAGAAAGGTTCCCAAATTTTTACTAAACATATTAATGAAGATTCTCGAAGATCTAAGTCCATCTCTTCGAGACTTAGAGAAAAACTTAGAGACGCTTCCTTAAATTTTAAGGACCTCCTTTAAATTGAAAGAAAGCCTTGACAACTTGTTAAAATATAATCTTGGATCTATAAATTATGCGTATTACCAAAAATTATTTGGACGGTTATATAAGTTACATATCTCAAAATTCGACCCCTTAAAGCTCTTTAAAAGAGGACGTGACCAAGAAAATTTCTTTATATGATTCCTACTAATTTTTGAAGATCTAATCCCACCCAAAATTTCTAGTCTCTAGCTTGACCTGTTCAGAAAATACGCGATGTGAGATTTTGCAAAAATTTAGTTTTGCATAGATGTAAATTTTAGCAAAGTGTGGCAACGCTATGCATTTGCCTCTTAAAAACCTATAAAGCTAATAAAAGTAGATGTCTTTGGTCGTTTTCATATTAAAAATATACATAATAGAACTCTTGTTATAACAATTGAAATATAGGGCTTTTTCTACTTTGTGGGGCTGCAACTCCGGAACGAGTGGGGCCCTAGAAAAAGCTCCTCCATGAACTTAAATTTTTTCTTGGTATTTGAAACGGTGTAAAAGTTTTTGTAAACATATACGGACTGGCAGAAGAACAGACAGACGGGCGGACCGACAGAGTGAAACTAATAAGACCATTTCTTTCAAAATTTAGAATAACAAAATTGTAACATACATACAAAATATTTTTTTTGGTTCTTCTCTCAAAAAAAAAAAACCAGAAATGAAAGTCGGAAAAATTATGACAATTTCAGGAGAAAATTATTATAAAAAATACTTATTTTTTTATTTTGGTTTGTTATCCTGCACCGTTACAAGTTTAACGTAAGGATAATATAGCAAAAAAAAAAAAAAAAAAACAACAATAGAAAATAAACAAAACAAAAAACGGAATACGTGCTTGAACTAAATTATCCTACTTCTATAGTTATAAAATATGTTTTTACTCTTTTTTTTTTTTTTGTTTCATACAGAAGTATTTATTATGTTCTATCTCTTTCTAGAGCATTTTTAAAATAAAAATTTTTTAAAAAATATGTATTAGTTTTATTATGTCTTGGCGTCCAATTGTGCATTCGTATGTTTATTAAACATCGGAGTTCGTTCCGAAAAAAATATTGAAAAATAATTTTACAATTAAGGTCTAGCAATAGGTAGCTTTTATTACACCAATTTATCTTGTGAATGAATTGTTTTTTGTAGCTCTACCAAATAGATGGCTATGAAGTGCAAAAGTTCGAATGGGTCTTGTATCGAATCGACGTTGACTCAAGTCCTTTTAGATATCAAGGAACTCCGTATCAAAATCAGTTTAACTAAAGTCCTTTTAAATATTATAAGAGATCCCATATCCCAAAATTGGTTTAACTAAAGTTATATTAGATATCAAAGGAACTTTAGTGTCGGATATTTCATAAGTGTAAAAGGTCACCCTTTTAAATAATCTTTTAGGAAAACCCCCGGAAAATTTGTGTTTTTAAATGTTTGTCAAGGAGCAATTAACTGTGAAATCTTTTCGTAAAATTTTGTAATAAGGTTCCAGGTCTTGCGAAATTCTTCAAAGTCTGGCCTAGCTTTTTTCATGAATACCCCGACTCATGAATACCTTATTTACCCAAGTACCCTTTTTACGATTTTTTTATAAAATTTGACTTATAAACAAACTGTTATGTGACTTTTACATCAAAATTGTGGAAATTTTGTGGAAAAGAAAATTTCTTCAAGAATGTTTGTATTGAGATTGAGTGTCATGATCCATCGAACCTTTTCTTCGGGGAATTCAAATCTGGTTTTGTTCTTATAGGTCCCAAAATCAAAGTATAATTTTTATTATTTGTGCTTGTGAAATTTTTATAACTTTCTTCCTAAAATAGCACCAGAAGGTGTAAAAATAACTCATTTTTTTCGAGGCTTACTTGAAATACGCGAGCTTTTCGATTCGCTTGGTTTTGTATACTCCCTAGTTTTTCCCAACTTTCACTTTCTTTTTCTATGAAAGTAATTTTTCAATGTAAAAAAAAAAACTATTATAAAATATAATATTTCTGTTATTATTTTTATTCCATTTCAAATGTATCTTTAGATACATTTTATTTTTATATTTTATAGGTGTATTTTGAAATTGTGACTAGATTTTGCTATTAGATTAATTTGCGAAATATGTAATTTTTGCTTTAATTTGTTTTGAAAAAAAAAATATTAAAAAAAAAAAATAGTTTAAGAGAATACAAGATAGGAAAAAACCTGCAAATTGAATAGGAAATAAAAGTTTTTTTATATTTTAATAAAGTGATAATGATTATTTATCATTATCTATATAATAAAAGTACATAATAGGATTTTTTTTTTAATCCAAGTGTAAAATGTATTATCATATAACAAATGCTCTTATTTCAATTAATTTTTATTATTACTTAGGTTCCACTTTAGATATTTTAATTTTATAAATAAAAATTTTCCAAATTTATTTGGTACATTGGCTAGAGTGCAAATCTTTGATTCGAGTGTTTGAATCCCGGTAGAATTGAAAAAAATACTAAGTACCTGGTTTTCGACTCGACTTAATGACTTTTCGACATTGGATCTAAATTAATGGTATTACCCAATAGGAAATAGTTAAATTTCTATTATAATTAAAAATACATTAAAACGAATAATATAAACAAATAATTTAATTGAATAATATAACTCACAGGTACAGAAGTACCACATAATTCAAATACAAATTTTTTAAAATATATATAACAAATTGCATTGTATTAATTGCATTTAAGAAATTTTATATATTTTGTAATTAGGCCTAGTACTATCTGATGTTTTAATTGTTTGTAGAATTCATTAAGTGCAATTCTAATAAAAAGAATGTAATTAAATCCCGTAAGTTCGAACATGTAACTATTAGTATTATACAAATGTACTTATGCAGGTTATTGCTTAACACTTAAAGAGTTAGCACAAAAAATCTAAATATTCATATTTTATAAATTTCAATATTTAATTACTTAATTGCTACAAATCATGCAGTGATTCATTTAGCAAGACATGACTATATCAACAATATGAAAGCCATGCAAAGCTTTAATTTAAAAAAAAGTTAATAAATGAAACCGAAAGTATCAAACCCAAGATTTTTTTTTATTCCTTTTCCAGTTTCCTTAATCGTTATATTCACTAAGTTGTGAGTTACTCGGCTGAAGCTATTGTATAAGATTAAGAATACCCGAATGTTAATTTCACATAAATCTTATCTTATATTACAATATTTTTACTATTACGATATAATTCTACAATTTCACGATAGTTTTTTATTAGATATAATAAGTTGATCGGGGTTTGAACTCGCCATTGGTCAGATAATAAACCTAAGACTTGAAAAACATTTAATTTTGATAAGGTTTGATTTTAAAATGTCGTTCTTAAAAATATGTGATATTTGTTGATAAGTGCTGCTTCAGTTAATCTTAACACCTCAGAATTCTAATGGATTTCTTTTCTCCTCGATAACTGATATAAAATAAAAGTTAATTTAAACGCTCATCTACAATTTTCTAAATAACTTTATTTGAAGATTCCTCATGCAGGATGTACACTTCTTAGCATTACTCTAATTGGCTGAATCCTCAGCAATTAAAATACTGATTTCCAGTGAAAACTTTGTTTAGTTAGTACAACTTCTAAGTGCTAATTACTTTCGTGAAAAATATTTATTTATGTATGTTTGGATCTTGCTTCTACTGTAGCACTGCGATCTTCACAAGTGCTCACATCCTCACATATGTATTGTGCATATATATGTATCCTCACATATAACTTATATTGTTTGGATATACTGATTAAGCTAGTCAGTGATGCAATTACAAAAATTATTTCCTGATATTTTCCTAGGACTTCATTTTTAGACCTCCAATTTTTCAAGAGTCGTATTTTTCAATATAATAGGGTTTAATTTTTATTTGAGAGCATCGCGGTAACTGTTTTTTTATATTCCTTTTTCACTTGTGGAACGAGTATAAGACGTTCATCAAGATATTAAGACCAAGCTTCAGCCTAAGATCTAAGATTTTAAATTAACTAATAACAAGACTTTATTTTTATTTGGAAACATTTCGATAACAGGGTTTTTATATTCCTATTTCGCTCGTGGAAGGAGTGTAGCATTTTCATCAAGATTTTTAGAATAGGCTTCTGTTTTTTTATTGATTAAGTGTATATGACTCCATTTTATGTATATTCATCGTCTTAACCACTAAGCCATTGGTCCGATTCATAACAGGTTTAATATTCAAAATTAATCTCTAACTAAGATCGTTTAAAGTCTATACTAATAAGAGAAACTTTCCACGCGGTTTCGCATTGTTATAAAGCGAGGCCTTGTTCACATTAAATTTTGTTTTTCAATATTTAAAAATTTTAATATTCGTGAAAAAAATTGCTATTTTTACTCAAAAAAAATTTAATAATTTTCTGAAGCGATTTGATAAAACCAATAATTGATTTGTCATTTCAACATATATTTTTTCAATTACAAATTTAATTTTCCAGACTGCAGAATATAAAAAAGCATAAATTTTTCTAATAAAACTTTTAGATTTGGACAATGTTGACTTAAAAAAGAACAAATTTTATTTTCAAAATTTATTCAAATTAATTTATTTTTCATTAAATTATTTAAAGCAAAAACCATGTTCTTGTTAAATTTTTAGAACTCATCAATAATTCATCAAAAAAAAATACGAAAAGTGGATAAAAAAAAATTCATATCCAATAAAACCCAAAAAAAAAATAAAATAAAAAATTCAGGCCAATATCTAACCTTCATTTTATTCTTTTCTCTTTCTATTTTTTTTTTTTTTCAATTCAGGTGCAATTCCATTCATTATTTCACATTCATAGTACGAATCTTAATTGATTTTATATGCGCATAATTTTTATACCACCGGAATCATTGAATTTTGAAGTGGTCTTCAATAAAATAAAAAATTTCTCATCTGTCATCATAAGCGAAAGCTTAATTAAATGTGATACAGGGTGAATCGTTTTCGGTCTTGGATGGAGATTAAATTAAAAAAAATTATTAAGATTTGATTGATCATAATTTCGATTGACCACAAAACAAAGGGTATAACCTAAAACTGGCTTATTAAAATCAACGAGCTACAATTAGATAAACCAAATGGTCTAAGGGTGCGTTTATGTTGAAGCTGCGATAAATGATAAGATCGTCAATAAGAGCATAGCATAGAAAATTTAAATTCTTTATCGATGATCAAAGCGATGCTCCAATATAAATAGCTCTATTTAAATCATGTATATAGTTTTCTACGCTATGCTTTTATCGACGCTCTTCTAATTATCTTATACCAACTTCTAATAAGCATACTTCGAAATTGATAATGATAGAAATTGGAAACAAATGAGCTTTCCTCTATTTCCGAAATGTTTTTGAACTTTAAAGAAATTGGAGAAGGGGTTTGGATAGCCGCCACACATCTTCCTAGACTTAAACTAGCATCCCTTCCAACTTAACAAAGATAGAAATTGTATTTATTTCATTACTTGTTAATTTGTTTTTAACTCACAACTTTTAAATAATATTGTATTAGAAATTTGAGAGTCTTGGATACAAAGCTGAATGGATGTGTAGTCGTTAAAATGCAAGCAAATCGGAAATAAAATTTAAAACGGGATCGTTAAGCCCCACTATCTCAAAACAAAAATTTCAGTTCATTTTGATCTCAAAAACTCACTTAATAATACTTATGACCAATGAAAAATCTAATCCTTTAATATTAGCAGGTGATTCACTCAGTAGTTTTTGAAATTTTTTAAAAGGATCAACCAATCCAATAATTGTTACAAGAGTAAATATCCTTCAAACTAATGTGTAAGAACTATATAGATATGTGCCTTAATTATGGCTAGAAGTGTATTAATTCATATATATGAATCTGCGGATAAAATAAATATATAGAAACCACTTAAGATTTTGTTTTTAAAAAAAAGTGCTAATATTTAAAATACCCATTGATGGTCTGTCTTTTTAACTTCTTTACACTTTTTATGAGCGCTTCTTATGAAAGGAGTGGATAAAAGCCTCGCTGTAATAAGTTTCAAAACTAAATCCTGTCCCTGTTTTCAATTTATATAACTGTATAATTATTTCAATTATTATAGTTGTAAAATTGCTATTTTTCAACCTGGGACCACTTTGTTAAAATTTTTAAAAATACTACAAGGACTTGTCACTTTTCTGAGAATTTAATTTAAAATTCTTGATAAGTAATCAAAGCCAGTTATCAGTTCTTAGTGGGTCTTCAAACGTAGAAAGAAACTATTTTAAGTTCTAAAATCTGTATAGTGTTTTAGAGTTAAAAAAAATCACGGTTATCCGGATTACTTCGGTTAGAAACTACATGCTCATCAGTTCAACATATCCAATTATTTCCAATATCGTACTCGACTGTAAGCCGTAATTTATTCCTAAAATATTTTGCTTATTGACTAGTTTTGAAAGATTTTTCTCAGGGTTATCTGAAAGCTCTCTCTAAAATTTTTATTTTGGGACGGACTTAAGAGTCAAACTTTTTTAAATCTTTGTATCTTTATGTCTTAGGATTTTACTATAAAATCAGTGAGCACTTGTTTTCGAATCTTATGATTCGACTATGGGGTTCTAAGAAACGGGGCTCATATAAGGAAACAAATTTAATGTGAAAAGGGACCAAGTTCATGTGAAAAGAGTATACATTATAAAACTACACAATATATTTATTTTAAAACGCAATACGTAGTAAAAACCTTTCCTTCAAAGAGATTTCATTACTTTGATGTTCCATTTCTATGTACAAGTTGCGGTTAAAAAATTTCTAGTAGATTTAAAGCTAATATATATATATATATATATATATATATATATATATATATATATATATAGTGATATAAGTTGGTATAGAAATACTATTTTGTTTCAATCAATTTGATTTTCTTTTAATAAAAATAATAAAAGGGTTCCATATTTGTTTCCATGAACCCATAAACAGTATAAAAATATTAAGAGGTTCTTAGAAACTTTTAACCTACTTTTTCATTGAGTGGAAGGAGAATATAGAAAGCATTTAAAATATATAAAAGAAAAGTGTATAGTTGTATCTTGTAATTAAAGTCAACGGAAAATAATTTATTTAAAGAAAGATAAAAGTTTTTCTTTTAATAAAAATTAAAAAAATTTTTTAAAACAATTGTGACCAAAAGAATTATGAAAAATTTTTCAGACGTTTTTTTGGGAAAATACGTGAGATAAAAGTTTCCAACAAAAACAAAAATCCTATTAATTTTAAAATATCTTAATCTGACCCTTTAAATTTTGTAAAATTTATAGAAATTTTTGGATATTTTTACTTTGGATGCTAGTTTTACGGACGTTGTTTTGAATTAAAATTTTTATAATATGCATCTTTAAATCTAATATTATTAATAATAATGTATCTGAGATGTATCTTGGAATATTAAATTGTAACTTACATAATTCTAAGCTTTATTCCACCATATATTGAAGGTATTCTAAATATCTAAGTCATAAGTTTTAAAATAATGCGCAAAGTTTTTAACTTAATTATTAATAACTGGTTAGTTTAATTGCTTTTAGAGAAATCCAATATTAAATGTCAAAGATCTGTTGGAGTCAATTGTAATTTAGCATTCTTGAAAATATTTATTGTGTTTCAGAGGTTCGAAACAAAACCAAAAAAAAATTAAAAAGGTCAGGAATCATTCTTATTTGATTGTTATTAAAAATATTAAAGTCCTTAAATTTAAATAAGGTAATTAAAAAATTTTCAAAGAAACAAAAGTTAACAGAGTACATTTTTCAGGCTCGCCTCAAGAAGAGACTTCAAAATCTATGGCGCCCTTTTTTGAAACTAATTTTTCCCACTTTTAATTTCCGCCACAGATTTAGTAACGTCGGCCCGACTTTTGGCTTCGAAGGTACGATGGCTGAATCTTTTATTCCAATAATGAATAGGAATTGTTCTACATAAGGATTTTAATGGTTTTTTTAATTCATCCTTCGGACTCTATCCAAAATCTAATTTAGCAGAACATTTGAAAATTTTATTATTGTTTTGTTCTTGGCTCCTGCTTCTCAGTTTACCAGCGATTTATGATAAAACTTTTAAAATTTATTTCTTATTCAGTTTTTAAAAAAAAATTTCTTTGATACCATTCGTGCTGCACCTTTTTTCGCCATCCATTTATTCTTAATATTTGTCTGAGTTGTCAAATGGGTTATTAATTATACTATTAAATTATACAGTGAAATAGTTTAACATTTTTTCAACTTATGTTAGCCAAAAACTTTATTTCGAATTTGACAGTAGAATTAATTCGAAGTATCAAAATGTCAAAATTATCAAAAAATAATTACAAAAGTAATTAATCTCAATATTTAATTACTTTCTGGAATTACAAGTATTTTTACTAGGTTCTATTACTCATACATACTTAACTTTTGTAAGTATCGAAATCTAAATCATACTGGTACTTTACAAAGTAATTAGTATCAGGTAATGCTACATACAACTGTACTTAAGTACTATTTTACTCAGTATTATACAGATCTGAAATAATCGACAAAAAAATTAGCTTAGCCAAATGTCATTGACACTTCAAAATATTTCAACCAAATAAAATATGTATTATCTAGTTACTTGATTGAGTACTTATTTTACTTATACGTATACTTATAGTACTTTTATCAAAAATCTCAAAAATTATACATTTTAATCAGCACTGCCTTTAAAACTAAAACAAAAATTAATTTAAATGTCAGAATTAATTAGGAATGTCAAAATAGCTTTCACAAAACGATATTCTCAACCCCGATTCAATCTGAACCAATATTTCTGTGTTTTCGAAAAAGCAACTCTGAATCAGTTTCAATTTTGACAGAACTTTTATGACAGAAGTGTAAATCGCATAGTCAGAACCTGTTTTTAAATGAAATCCAAATTAGAAATATTTTTTATTTAAATAAATAACTCACATAAATAATTACTATTAAGTTTTGATAATTTAGTTAGGGTTTAATTATAAAACGCTATCAAATCAGATGTAATATATTTTTGTTTTCCTATAGGCATTATTATTTATAAACCAACCATTAATCTACTCTCTCTCTGCTCGTATAATTCTTATATATATTTTCATACACTAATACATTTATATACCTACTTCTAAATTTATATATATATATATTGTCAACTAGTTAAATCACGTACCAAGTATCTTATTTTGCACCCCATTTGATTTAAAAGTCATTTGGGAAAACATTCATTCAATGGTTAATATTAGATACAATAAGGAAGATTAAACATTTTTAAAAGCATGAAAGGGAAAACACGGACGTTAGGAAATCTACATTAAATTTTACATAAAACCATATACACCAATGGTACACTCATACTTAAAAAACTAAAAATAGCAGTTAAGGAACTACTATTACTTATTGTAAAAAATTCTGAATTATTTATTTTATTGTTGAAAATTATAAATTATAATGCAGGGATTTTATACCAGTTCTATGAAAAATTTCCCAAAAGAAATAAGTTTGGGAAGCCAAAACAAGAAACAAAATTTTGTATGAAATCTTAAAGGCTAATTTATTTTATTTTAGAAATTTTTATAAATGAGACCGGTACAAAATTTAAATTTCTAAAATCTCGGTGGGAAAAATCTTGTTTTACAAAACTCATTTGACAAAATCTTGTTTTTCACTTTTTTAAACCTAATTATTCGGAGGGGCTTTAGAGTTTGATTCAAATTTGGGATTGGTCTCTTTTCCAATATATTAGATTTATGAAAATGTGAGATTCTGAATTATTAATGATTTTCGGGTTGGATTCAAAATCAGAATTGCCTCTTTTTAAGGAATATTTATGTAAAAGTGTGATTTCGAATTGAGGGGGATCATTTTTGGTATGAAAGACGTATGCGAATTAAATTAACATCCTTTTGATTTTAGTGTTTGATGTGAAATTTAGCTTTAATTATTTAGTTACCCGGGGATTTTAAAATAAACTATTTTTTTAAGAATTTTATTACATTTTGTTAAAAAAATTAGAAACTGACTTATTAAAAAAAAACAGTTTTGTGAAAACTAGATTTTGTTAAAACGAAATTTTGTCAAAACGAAATTTTATCCACTGAGATTTACGAGTTAAACGAGATTTTATAAAAGCGCGATATTGTACCAGATTCTCTATAAATATTTATTGTGATTAAAATTGGCTATGCGTTCATGTCAATTTACGGTCCTCGGTCAATTGTACAAAAAAGTCAGACAATTTTGTCTAAAATAAGAATCAGTTAACATCTTAAAGTCTTATTCAGAAGCTCATACATTAATAAAAATTATACATATTCTGAAGAAGCTATAGAAGTTTCTGCTTTTTGGAACTTAGTAGTTAGACCGACATAAATTAAAAAAGGTAACCAACGATTTTTTAAAGACACAAAAGTTTAAAAATTACGTTTTTCCGACTCGCCTTAACAAAAGGACTTTAAAAATTAGGGCGCCCTTATTTTTTATCTTTTTAATTTCAGCCACAGATTTAAATCGCTGGCCCGCCTTAATCCGTCTTAATCCAATCCTACACTAATCACACTTCATTTCTGTAAAATTGAGAAAACGTGATTTGGAACCAATTAAATAAGACTCAAATAAAATCTAAACATTTTATGTTATCTATGTTTACTTTTATAAAATTTACATTTTAAAGAAATGTTGCATAACATAAATAGTTAAATGTTGGGACTTTTTTTCAAAGGGCAATTCCATTCAACAATTTACTTTAAAACTTTCAAGAGATGATATGTGTTTAGTATTCGTATCTATAATTGTAATTTAAATAAAAATTTTTATATCTCATAGATACTTTTGAATTTCTGTACGACTCGTACTTTATATAAAAAAATAACCATAATTAACTTAGATTATTTGTTAGTGTCTTGTTTTTTAACTTCTTGTACTTTCAAACACTTTAAAAAAGTTTCTTTCCTAAAAAAAAAAACAAACGTCAAAACCTCAAATGAATTTTTTAAAAATTTATTACAAAATCTCATGGTACCCATGATGAATAATATTCTTTAATGATTTGATTTATATTGACTCATCAATTTTTCAAGAATTTCATATCTTTTAAGTTGATGAAAAATAAGGGTTAAATAAAGATTCTATTTTTAAGATTACTAAATGAAAAAAGAAATAACGGTATTTTATTATTCCGGAAATGATATCCAGAGTTGATTTCTATCCAAGTGAAAGAAGAAAAATTTTAATTTTATTCAGTATTATTTAACTTAACGTTTTAAAATAATGTTTTATCATTGTCTTCAATCTTAAGATATTAAAACGAAGAAGAATATTCCGAGAACTTCTTTTTTGTAAATTATTACCTTAATATTAATCCTAAAGCTAATTTAAGACTTAAAAGGTGTGAATGCGTAATATTGTATAAGATTATTTATTGTTTAGATCGTTATGATGGAGTGAGTGATGGCAAAGATTTTGAAGATTAATATAAAATTTGAAATTTTTATATAGATTTTGTTCATCAGTTGGTGTGGGTCAAGAATCATTGGGTCTGGGTGGTGTAGAGTAAGACGAGCAATTGGATTACTACCTTAGGGATGCGGGTTCGGTTCCCGCGCCATTCATGAAATGATTTATTAAAAAAAATTATTAAAAAATCCATCTGGAGACCAAATATAATTTAAATATAAAATATAGAGTATAAATAAATTAAAATAATATGTATTACTTATAAATTAATAGAAATTATTGAAAGTGTGATGA
The DNA here is from genome assembly GCA_963082915.1 of Dolichopus griseipennis. NCBI lineage: Eukaryota > Metazoa > Arthropoda > Insecta > Diptera > Dolichopodidae > Dolichopus > Dolichopus griseipennis. The sequence continues at coordinate 23,192,039 of OY720441.1, read as the reverse complement.
ACAAGGGCAAGAGATGCTGTCTTCCATAAGAAATAATGATAACATTTAAAGATAAGCAAGGTTTAAAACGATCCTTGAATTTTTTTTTTTTTTTATTCCTTTTCGACTCGAAATGACATTCACAAAGTTTATTTAGTCCAAGCTTCAGTTTCTTTAATCGTTATAATCGTTATATTCTCTTAATTACTCGGCTGATTATGAACACACGTATAAAATTGTGAATACACAAATGCTATGTGTGCCATCTATTATCTTACACAAGAGTTATTTATATATTTTATTAAATTTTGCTTTATATTACGAAATAAACTATTACCATATAATTATACAATTTTACAATATTTGGTAGTTATGATTTGTCCGGCTTTTGAACCCGAGACTTCCCACATTAAAGACGGCGTCTTTTATCACTACGCTATCGTTCAGATATTAAAAATTGCTCCAATGAATTGAATATTTAAGTTTAAAAAGTAATCATTATTTTTACTTACAGAAGCATTTTTTTAGGCATACACATATTTTACGGTAAAGACAACTACACATTGAAAACATTGACACCAAATTTTTTACCAATGGGCCTGGAACAGTAATTAACTTCTCTCAGTTTTAATGTTTTAACCCGTTTTGCACAATTTATTGTTGCGTTTATTTTTGCCTCTTGCATAAAAGTATTGAGCAATTGACTTTCAGTCATATTTTAATTACATTAAATCATGTTTTTAACTAAGCAAAAAAAATTGGCATTGAAAACGTTGCAGTTTCCGTATCCGTTTTATTCATTCCGTAACAAAAACCATTTTGTAGATTTTTTTAGTTTTATAGATTCTAATCTGGTACCATTAAATTCTATTTTTTAATGTGTATTTTTGCAAATGAACCCTTTCCAGTTAAGAAAAATCGTTTAAACAGGTTACAGGTGTTTTTTTTTTAATTACAAATTTTTAATGTTTCTCCTCTTCCAGTTCCTAAACGAAGGGCTTTGCCAAATATGTTTTTTAAAAGAGTTATACATCTTAAAATCTAACTCCTCTCATAATTTTAGATTACTAACTCAAACCTTTTGGAAAATTTATGGGAATTTTTCAAAAATTTTGTTACGGTTAACTGTAATTAAAGTACAGTTTGGCAACCACATTCATTCGCTCTACATATATTTATAAAACTGATAGAACGGGATACCGTTTTTTACTTTGAGATTTTAAATATGCCAGATGCAACCTTTCTTTTGCAATAGGGTTTTCTCGTTTTTTAGAGGGCGTATCTCCGGAAGGTCAGACAGACAGACTGAGTGAAACTATATAGGCACATTTTTCCAAAATTTTTTGAAAATGTGATAAACGTATAAGATTTAATATATAGCATAATCCGGAAGCTCTACTGCAAACAAAAATATAAAATCCAATTTACTTGAAGATCATATATTTAACAAATTGGCTTTCCTTTTACTTGAAACTCGTTAAAAACTGTTTTTTAGATCCTAAATTAAAAAAATTTATTGAAACTTTATTAAAAATTTTTAAGATAAAGGAAAGTCACTTCTAGTAATGAATATAAAAACTTTCCGATTCAATGCATCCAGAATTAATTTGCAAAGCTAAAAAATTGATTTATTAAAAGCAAAATAATTTAAACAAATTAAACTTAATACAATATATTAATATATACTTAAATTTATTAAATTGTATATTTAACTTCAAGTTTCAAATTAAAATCCTTTTTGTTACGATAGAATAAATTTGGCACATAAAAAGGATTATGTAATAGGCGCTTAATATTTATTGACACATTGACATGACGTGTATAAATTTATTACATATATTGCATTAAACATTGTAGAGAATTTCACTTTTATTTAGTTAAAATTTTCAAAAAATATTTCCTATTAATTAAATTTTACTATAAAAAACAAAACCCAAGTTCTTATTATACTAGTTTATCTCTCAAATTAATGTCTATATGCAGACAAGATGCATGCTAACATTTTTTTATATTCCCATCCTTATTAAATTGAATGACTCCAACAACAACTCTGATGGTTTTACTCATCCCTTTTATGTACACATAAATTGAATAAAAATGTAATAAGAATTTTTTCAGAAAATTAAATTAATTGCTACTTTAATGATATGTAGGTATGTGTGTGTACATAAACAACATATATATAGTATATTTACAAAGCATATATTAAATTAAATAATATTTTCTCGAATTAGTCTTCCTTAGTTAATTCCAGTCCATATAATCTGTAAGTGTATAAAACATTAAAATAACAGGAAAAGCAAGAAAAAGGCAAAACCTGGAAATTCATAAAAAATCCTAACTGCCGTACACAATAACAAAAACTGTTTCATAACATGTTATGTACTTTTAGACTTGTAATTTTGTATAGTTATAGGTTATGTTACTTATTTTATTAGTATAGTAATACTAAAAATAATACAAGAAAATGGCCCATCACTATGGTACATTTAGTTAGACAAATTCCATAGCGATATGAAATTTTCTAGAATTTTAAGGGGAAAACACGAAAAATTTTGACGCACTTCTTTGAATTGGCTCCATCTTTACATGTTGAATAGTTATACCCTCCAGAAGTCACGGCTCGTAATAATGAGGTGTAATGTCAGTATAAATATATAAATGTGATGTTTAAACTTTAATTGTCCTCGATTATGTACCTCAATTCATTCGCAAAGATCTCGTTTTCCTCAATATTAGGTCTCGCACTATGCACTTGGGAGAAAATTAATTTAATAATTTTCCTCTTCTTTTTAATTTTGGAAAATTCTTGAGTACACAAGTCTTTAGTATGGAATTGGTCCAAATATATCTACCACTTTACACCTTTGTTTAATACTTTTTTTAATAGTTTGAGAGAAGTAACTATAGTAACGAGTGAGGCTTCATAAAGAATTTCTTCAAAATTAATTTATCTTATTCTTGCGTTGGGTGTCCACTATTGGATTCCTGTGATTATATTTCTAAAGGATTTCCTATTTCACAATATATTGATAAATTCTGTAATCAAATCATCCAGCCATTGGCCAGTAATTGCTTGATGCATCTAATCTACAACTTTTACACACTTCTAAGACAACTACTGCCTCCAGTTATTCAGTTTGCTAAATTATCAGTAGAATATTATATTTATGATTCCACACTTCCAAGAAAAGTTGTTCTTTTGGTATTAATTGTGAGCAACAATTGGAGATCTCATTTTATTCTACTTTTAAACCCATCGGATGTATCTACCAGATTATGAAATGTAGAGTGTCCAGATAATCTGTTTATTACCGAGATTTATCACTGTAAAACCTGTGTTATCTTAGACAGACAGTCGGACAGTCAATGAATCTAATAATATAATATAAAATTTTTTTGGAAAATCTTATAGTACTTAGAAGAATCTCAAATTCTAAGAAAGAAAATAAAAGAAAAAATCATTTATAGGTACGTCATGAAATTGTAAATAGAAACAAGTAATATCACTTACGAAGTTTATTGTTTAAACGTTGCGTTGTTATTTTTCTATTCTTTATTTTTACTTTATTTACTTATTATTTTGTTTTTTTATATAATATGTTTTAACTGATTCATTAATTCACCACTGATTCCATTTAATTTTTATCCTATTTTGTATTTTATTTCTTCCTGTTTATTTTTACTATCCTTTAAAAGGATAACACATTATCCATCAAAATGCTGTTAAATGATACGTATGATGTTTATTTATTTAAATATATTTACTAATACATACACATATACATTTATAAAATAATATAATATTTTAAATAGAATTGATTTTGATACTAAAATTGCCATCACTTTTAATAAAGAAAGTTATATTATATCTTGACAGCTGTCTTACCAATATATTGTTACCATATACCAACAATGTAAGTTGCTTGAATTTTCGATATTATAAAATTTTACTAATCGTGTTTTCTAAAAATTGGTTAATTTCATACTAATTAAAAATAACAGATATTACTTATTAGAAACTGATTGAATATATGATTAAATCTAAAATAAATCAAGTTAATTTAATTTGACATTTACCATAATGATGATCTCAAAGGAATAGTTTAAAATAGAAACAAATGCTGGGATCAAATACTGGCAAGGAAAAGTTGATTCATATTAAATCTCTTAATTTTTAATTTATTTATTTAAAAATTTAATAGTTCAACTTATGTAAATTAATTTATTTAAAAACGTATTGAAATAAAATTGTAAAATTATTAAAAATAGGTATACCTGAACTTTCATTACGATTCAGTTCTGAAACATATGTCACCTGTCAAAAATCATTTGAAAATGAATCTCTTAGTAAATTGGTCTAACACTTCTTCGATTCCTGTTCAAAACTTAATTTTGGAACATATGTCATAATTATAACTTACACTTTTAACTGATTTTGGAACATATGTCATAATTATAACTTACACTTTTGACTGTCATAAATGTTTCTTTTCAAGTGTTTAAGTTTGTGAGTAACACAAGATTAATGACGTTTTAACAATGATTATATTTAAGCTTTTTAAAGTTTTTAAAATTTTAAAAGAAACACAGTTGTAAGAGCAAACTTGCGGCTCTGAAAATAGTAATTAAAACAAGTGATTCAAAAAACCGAGGATTTTAAAAAAAAACATATCCAAAACTATACAATAATTCAATCATAATGAATTTCAGGTAAAAAATATGTAAGAAATAAAATTTTTAATATTGAAATCTTTTTATTTCATCAAATCGTTATTAATTACTAATAAGCAAGAAAACCTGGTAACATTTTTAATGTTAGTGCTTAAAATAGATTAGCTATGAAAATATATACATCTTCTAAGTTACTGGTTTTAAGTTCTAATAGCCTTTGGATTAAGAGCGATTCAAAAAATTTTCTGGGCAAACCTGTCTGCTGTTTGCCAAAGACTTAACTGGCCTCCACCCTCTCTAAAATTTTCAGGTTAAATGAATTAAATTGTGACTTGCACTAAGATGTGGATCTTTTCTTAGAATTTTATTATGTAAGCAACAATGCTTAAAAATTAACCAAAACTTCCTTCAATTCCAAAGAAGTCCTTTTGAATTAAAAAAAAATTTTTAACAGATGTTAAAATATAACGTTAAAAAATTTGAACTGGTATGCAAATTACAGGTGTTTACAAATAGCAAAATGTCAATTTTAGACTCCTTATATCTCATGAACAGTTAGCGCCACAAACAAACCTTAAACCGCATAGAAGATATGAGGGGTCAAACATTTTGCAAAAATTGAGTCTCCCAGAATGGTAAATATCAATACCGTATGGCAACTCCATACAACTTTTTACATTATATAAATTTGGAAAGTCTGCTAGACTTTACCTTTACTATTACCATTTTGCGATTGATACAAAAAAAAGTGCTTCCATGAAAAAATTTTTCTAAACATACGGACGAACGGGCTGGTTCACACTTTGCAAGTACATTTTTCCAAAAATTTTTTGAAAATAGGTCGAAAAAGAACCGTTTAATTATAAATTATTTCAACTGTTAAATAAAGGTTCGAAAGATGATTTTTCTAAGAATAAAAATACCATTCCGAATAATTTACACCCAAATATGATTGTCCAGAAATTTAGGCTTTGTAAGTGAAAAAAAAAATTTAACATTAAATCAAGTCAGTAATTTAATTAAAATAAAAACAATAACTCTTCTAAATAATATTCCGTAAGTTTACATTTCCGCTTTAAAAAAAACACACACTCAAAAGCTGATTTTATTTTTTCTAAATTTTTTTTTAAACTTTATTTTAAAGAAATATTTTTAAAACAATATTGCCATCTCCTAGTATTTTTTTGTAGTACATGTGACTCTAATATACAATAAATCTGTTTAGACAATCAGGAAGTTAAGAAATCCTTTTATGTTTTGGTAAACACCATCATTTTTCCAGGAGAAATATAAAATAAAGGATCACAAAGAACAAATACATGTAGAATAGAAAAAACAAAGTATTGGAAGGAAATATAACAAAACGACAATATATCGAAGAAATTCTTTTACATTGAAAAAAAACCATATATACTTTTTTTATAAATATCTAAATATATACAAAGAATATCCTTTTAGACTTTCCTATTGAACCTCTATCTATATTAAAAACATGTGATCACAACAAGAGATCAGAATACAGGAAATACCGTTAACAATAGAAAAAAACTGCAAATTTTAAATTGCAGACATTTTATATCGCGATACTAACATGTAAGTTATGTTCTCTGATAGACCAAGTAAAGATACTTTAACCCTGTCAACCCGACTTTGATTGTCAAATTTAGCTAATTGTATTTTAATATAATTTTAGCTCCAGGATAATTTCTTAGAACGACAAATAAAATAATGAAAATCAACAATGATTTTAAAGTAATTTTTATTTGAGGTTTAGTTTAAGATGAAATCCAGTATGGAAAGGGTTAAATTATTATAGCTTGACAATCCCGAAACTCCTAGCAACTCTAGACCCCATGACACTATAATCAATTTATGAAAACTTTCCTCCAACGGTCGATGTACCAAACTTAAACTCATTCCGACGGTTAGAACTCGAGATTTCTCGGGGCTTTTATACGGTAGCCTCCTGATCCCGTGGAAAAGAACTTTGCGGATTTACGCATTCACGACAAAATTGAACAAATAGAACTAGAGAGGACATATTCCATTTTTTTATCTACCGACAAACTTATTATAACCTACTCTTCCATAGCATTGATGCGGAAGAAAAGCTCAAATATTTGCATGTTGCACCGATACTTTCACTATTCGCTATATCAAAAAAATATCGAATGACAATTTGTTGTAACAGCTACACTCCCTACAGTTGCTCCAATGAATTGAAATTCTTATTAATCTTAAAAATTCTTCTAACGTCTACAATGTCTACCCAAAACTGTGTCTCCAAATGATATCATAAGTAGCTTTTAATAATATTAAATTTCGTTAATATGAAGAAACTTGGTAACACATTTATTCGTCTTAAGGTAACTAAAGTTTATTTAACTAATGATACAAGAATGGTAATAGTAATAATAATCCTTGGAATTTGATTTTTTGTTTTTTATTTTTGTGTTATTAACTCACACATAAACATGAAGCTACTATATATAAAAATAGAAGGAGTAAAATGTATGTATTTATAAAATGAAAAAAAGGGATAATTGTTGCATTTAATCAAAAAATTTTTTTCAAATTGAAATAAATAAAAAAATTAAACAAGAAAATTAAGAAAAATCAAAAACAAAAAGATTTTATCATGTTTTCATTGTTGATACAATTCTTTGCCCATCAAATATCAATATCATTATTATGCAACAACAACAAAATTAAAATATATTGTAAAATTATACGCTTCCACAAAAAACAATCATACATATTTATTTATTTTTATATTTCTTTAATATATTGAAAAAAAAGCAAATCAAAAGGGATCAAATTAAATGTATTTTATAAAAGGTACAGAGTGTTTTAAAATTTTATTACATATTTTAATATTAATTGGTGTATAATAAATTCTAAAGTAACGGCAGTTGCTGTGTTTTAAATTTTTAGCACCCGTTATATTTTTCAGAACTATTTTTGACAATTTTCTACTAGCTTTGACTACTAATGTCAAATAAAGTAATTTTTAATTCAATTGCCATTCACAATTGTAGGGTCCAATCAACTTTTGGTTTAATATATCTTGTCAATCACGATGTAAGTTGTTTTTCATATTTTTCTCTATTATAGTCAATTCTTTTTCGTTTTTTAAAAGTTTTTTAGCTTTTAGAGTCTTATGATTGTTTGTATTATTTTTGGTATTCAATATGCTAATTACAATATTTTGTATTTAAAAACTTTTTGTACAATCAAATTAATTGTAAATGCTTAGATTTCTAAATTAATTGTTCAGTTTTCTTAGTGACTTATTTATGTAATCTTGATTACAAAAGTTAACAGGTTTACTATCCACTGTTGCATAACAAAAAGTTGTATTAGAATAATACTATAGAAATTGAGCCTTGGAGAAAACGACGAAAGAATTATGTACAATTTTTTTTTATAACCCCTGCATCCTTGTGAGGTTGAGCCTGTCTGAACCATTTGCCTCCATATCTTTCAAATTATCCAAGTTGTCTCTAATCTTTTTCTAATCCCTCTTTATAAATAAGAATTAATGAAGAAGAATTGTTGTAGTCAAAATGAACGAACTTAATAAGACATTATTTAGTTCAGTAAGTCAAAATACAGGAAATGGGCATATAACAAAACTGAAACCCATTTTCTGTATTTCGACTTACTGAACCAAATAATATCTTATTAAGTTCGTTCATTTTGCCTACAACAATTCTTCTTCAGTAATTCTTATTCTCCCACTCTGATTATAAGTGCAAAACTTAAGTACATGTAATACACATTCTAGAAATCTGTAGAATACATGAGCTCCTACTCCTTTTAAGATACTTATAAAGGCTTAACTTAGTATTGACAATTTGAGAGACAACTTTGAGACAATTCTAAAAAAAACCCAAAACTGCGCGTTTTAGAAACAACCTCTGGGAGATGAGGTTATCAAATGATATGTCATAAATTATGAATTAAAAATCCTATTATATAGCAACACCCTGTAATTTTTAAGAATATATGAAAGAATAATAATAAAATAAATTTATTTATGCCTGTTAAATGTTACTTTATTATACTTATTAAATTTATAATTTAAACGATTGAGGTTATTATTTTTTTTTCCCGCTTTTTTTATTAGATACAAAATTAATATATACATTTTATTCGTTCATTCATACACATATATATGTATATACCTATATTCAATTTATTTTTTTGTTACCACACTTAAATTGTTTTGTATTCATCTGATTAATGATAAGATAAAAACTGTTAATGAGAGAGAATTGGTTTTATTTTATTCCAGTTTTTTTTTTCCATTGCTTTTTAATACGATATAATTGCCCAATTTTATTATAAGTTTATTTTAATTTATATATTTTTTTTAAATTCCTGGTGAGCCTACTTAATTCAGTTGGGACTTAAAATAAAAAAAAAAGATTGGGAATTGTAATAATAATAATAATTAAAAATAAGCATTAAATTAAATAAATTAAATAAAAAAAAATTAAAGAAGGCAATAAAAAAATTCCAGAAGAAAAAAAATTCATTGCTTTTATCGTAATTTTTTATTGAAATCTCGTAAATTATATGGTATACCATAATTGGGTATTTATCTAAAATGATGTTGTGAGAAGAATTTAAAAATTAAAATCCTGCTAAATTAATTTTGGGTTTCTTTTAAACCTATCTATATTTTATAATCATTCTTATATTTTAAAGAAATTCAAAGTTTTTGTTCTCCTTCACTTTTGCAGAAAAGGAATTTTACAGAAAAAGCGTATAAGATAACTGCATCATTGTTGTACTTATTTAAATATTAAAATGATAATTATAGAGAAATATTATGAAAAAAAATATTCTTTTAAAATCTTTGGAGCCATTTTAAAAATTAGTTTCATTTGTGCAATCGTCAGCAATCAAAATAGTATTTCTAAACCTTATATACTCAAATATTTCAAGTGTAAGGAAATCTCAAATTACAAGGACACAACTGATTTTATAAGTATAGTTATCATTTAGTTTTTTTAGAGTTCAGAACTACTTAAAATACCTTAAATCTATATTTCGAGAATTTATAAATTTACTAAAATCTGGAGCTTGATTGGTTTTCTTATAAATCATAATTTTAAATCATTTTATAAATATTAAAATAAATTATTCGAGAAATATGATATTAACAAGATTCTTTATATACTTTGCAGTTCCTTTTCTATAAATCTCGTCAAAGTTCATCAATTCATACAAAAAGACAGCTCTTTGTTTTGTTGACTTCTAAAATTCTAATATTAAAATAATAAATTATAACTTACCATCTTGTTTGTTTATCAAGGATTAGATTGACAACTAATGTAAATCTACATTTGTCATGTTTTTTGTAAAATATTTTTTTTGACATTTATTGGAGTGCTGCCATTTTTCATTTATTAATATATTTCCTACAATTTAAATAATCGATTATTTGATAAAATTTTTTTTTTATATATGTATAATTTTTGGATAGTTGACCATTATTATTTTCTTTTTTAAATTTTCAATATTTAAATTAAAGTTTCAATATTTTATTTTATGGGGCTTTAGAGCAGCCTTCGAATGCTTTCTTGAGAATATATGTACGAAGAAAACCACAAGTAAGGGGTTTGAGACTGTGTCAAAATCATTTTCCGAATTCCTTTTTTGTGGAATTATTATTTATACATTTGTCCAGCAAATGAGGTGTAACAAACTCATTCTATTAAATATGTTTTGTTAGATGTGTTATATTTTAGAAAAAACAATAAGCTATCATAAGTAAATAAGGACGCAGGCCCAAAGAACGCAAAAGCAAATAAAACAAGCAATGTAATCAAAGCAATTTTAAAGTTTCCCTCATCCCTGAAATAAAGCCAAATGAAATGCTCAATAGAAATCAAAAAAATATATCTTTTTTTAGCTTAATTATATACAATAAAAAAATAAAATTTATAATTTGCATTTGGTAATGCAAAACTCAATTTAAAACTCTACATTTATTTAATACAATTTTATGTATAATATAAATAGGTACATAATTAAGTATGTTAAATAGATACATTGTAGAATGCTGGTGTTGGAATGTTGGACAAATACGTAATTCGATTTAAATCTAAACAAAGGTTGTGAAACAATATACATAACTTATAGGAACATTTTTTAAAAATATGTATACAAAATGTTAATAGATAGAGAAGTAGATCATTATTGAAACAAAATGAATCTATAAGAAAATTTCAAATCTTTTATTAACAAACAAATTTATCGAATTTAATTTTAAAAATTTAAAATTACGTAATTAAATGTAAAAAAAATATTGATTAAAATTAAAAAAAATTCACAATGAAGGGAATAACATAGAATTGCTAATTCACCTTTACTTTCATTGATTTTGATGTAATAAAGTCGGTTCGGCTTTATTTAAACCTCCATTGAGATTTAGTTCAAAAATTAAATTGTATTTAATTATATTGTATTACTAATTTTTATGAAATCTTTTCAAATACTTGATTACAAATTAAAAAATTGGGGATTCTAAGGTTTAACTAGTATCCGCGTAGGGCCAAATGACTAAATATAAAAGATAGCTGGTGTTGCCAGCTTTCAAAAAATATACAGCTTTAATGGCGCATATTATCCTTTAAGGACGAAAAGGACATTTAAAAGTATCCTTGTTATTTTAGTCTATTTTACAAAAACCGTTATAACTAGCGATTTGTTCAATATATATGTATTTAATTCAAGCTAATAACTAAGATGACGGTCTGGAGAATATTTTATCGTTTATTTGATGACGATAGGTGCTGCCGTTTTGGAGATATTGTAGTTCAAAGTTGAAAATTTTTGCAAAAAAAAAAATTTTTAACATCCTTTCTCTAAAACTCATATTATTCAAAATTTTGCAAGGAAACCCCCTAAATATTTTTACATCGTTGGAAAGCTCTTATTTTTTTCTATAATTTGGGCATACATAAGGTATGTCTATATTAAAGCGTTTAGAAGATATAAGCATTTATGAAATAAAAAATTTTTTGTTTTGTAATTTTTTTTGCATAAAAAAAAATGTTGATATGTTTTACAATTTTTTCAGCCGTACTTTTTAAATGAATTAAATAATTTTGTTTTTGAAAAAAAAAAAATTTTAATATGTTTATAAATGGGTTGGGTACGAAATTCCAAAAAAAAAATTCCATTTCCGAAATTTCATTTTCATAATTCCAAAAAAAAAAATTCCAAAAAAAATAATTCCAAACAAAAAAAATTCCAAAAATCAAAATTAAATGACAAAATATTTTTTAATAACAGTAATTTTTTACAAGCATATTTCAACAAATAAAAATTTAAAAATAGAGGGGGCTGCCGCCCCCAAACCCCCGCTAAACAAATTATTGAAACCCTGATTTTGAATCCAACTCTAAAATCCTTCCTAATTCAGACTCTCACGTATACAAATATATAAATATTCTGGAAAAAGCGTATAATCCTGTAATTGTAGCCAACTATAAAATCTCTTCTAATTATTTTTTACATGCATATTTCAACAAATAAAAGTTTAAGAATAGTGGGGGCTGCCGCCCCCAAACCCCCGCTAAACAAATTATTGAAACCCTGATTTTGAATCCAACTCTAAAATCCCTCCTAATTCAGACTCTCACGTATACAAATATATAAATATTCTGGAAAAAGCGTATAATCCTGTAATTGTAGCCAACTATAAAATCTCTTCTAATTATTTTTTACATGCATATTTCAACAAATAAAAGTTTAAGAATAGTGGGGGCTGCCACCCCCAAACCCCCGCTAAACAAATTATTGAAACCCTGATTTTGAATCCAACTCTAAAATCCTTCCTAATTCAGACTCTCACGTATACAAATATATAAATATTCTGGAAAAAGCGTATAATCCTGTAATTGTAGCCAACTATAAAATCTCTTCTAATTATTTTTTACATGCATATTTCAACAAGTAAAAGTTTAAGAATAGTGGGGGCTGCCGCCCCCAAACCCCCGCTAAACAAATTATTGAAACCCTGATTTTGAATCCAACTCTAAAATCCCTCCTAATTCAGAATCTCACGTATACAAATATATAAATATTCTGGAAAAAGCGTATAATTCTGATTTTGTAACAAACTCTAAAATTCTTGCTCGCTAAAGCTATGGAAATATTTTTTGGATTTTTTTTTGGAATTTTTTTTTTGGAATTATTTTTTTGGAATTATTTTTTTTCTTTCTTTGGAATTTTGTAAATTTGGAATTTTTTTTTTGGAATTATGACACCATCCCAACAAAAAGGCAAAATAAATTTATGAGAAATAAAGTATGAAAATGTATTTTTTAATAAAATTGTTGTGTCAGTTTTTCATTCATGTTCTCTGGTGGGGCTATTTATCAACATATACCATACTTATTATATACCGTTGGAAAGAGTGTCAAAAGACCTTTCTAACAGTATAACAAAAATACAGGGTGTTTTTGAAAATTTCATAGTTATAGTGGTTTTTTGGAAAGTTCAAAATTTTTTTTTTTTTGTTTTAAATTTTTACTTGAAATTGCAATATCTCCAAAACGGCAGTACCTATCGTCCTCAAATAAACGTTCAAATATTCTCCAGACCGCCATCTTAATTAATAGCTTTGATTGAATATATATATTGAACAGATTGCTAGTTATAACGGTTTTTGTAAAATAGACTAAAATAGCAAGGATACTTTTAAATGTCCTTTTCGTCCTTAAAGGATAATATGCGCCATTAAAGCTATATATTTTTTGAAAGCTGGCAACACCAGCTATCATTTGTATATAGTCATTTGATCCTACGCGGATACTAGTTAAACCGTAGAATAGCCAAAAAATTTCTTTTAAGAATATTTTAATTATTTTTTATATAATTATTCCACGAAAAAAATGCAAAAACAAAAACATTTAATTTCATTAAGTTTAATTTTATTCATATACTTAAGTCGCATACAAATTAATTAAGTTTTGTTTTAGAAAAAAACAAAAAAGTTAAAATGATTACACGGGTACATAAGAATAATAATTAAAAATGAATAAAACATATAATTTTATTATATTAAAAACAATAATAACTTTTTTAAAAATAATTATTTTAGATCCTGTGTGCGCTTTTTTATTGCACAAATTAAATAAAAAAGTTTCCTTTTAAAATTTTGTAATAAGTAAATGAAAAACACTTAGCATGCACAGCAGCTTAAATATTATTTTAAAAGTTTTATTTTTTGTTTTATATCAAGGACAAGGACATTTTCAATTACTTCCTTTTTAAATGCATATGTATATGTATAATTATTACATTATTATTTTAAGGAAATCCTTTAACTCAATATTTTAACAAAAAATTTCAAAATATTTGTCTGTGTATATACGTATATGATGACAGTAGGACGTACTTACTTAACTGAAGTATATAAATATAGGATATTCCTACGAAAATTGACTACTGTATTATGTGAATAGCGTACAGCCGTATTTGAAGATTCTCATACCACTTGAAGATATAATTCATAGCAAATTTTTAATTGCTAATAGTAGTAGGTTCATAGAAATCAAATTCGATGCATCTGATTCGTGTAACATAAGATCTTCGCAAGACCATATCCATTATAATTATTAAGTTCACTATATTCATAGGAGATGCTTTTTAATAAATTTTTATGAAATTAGTTGATTATTTTTATTCTTTAATTAATTTCAAGTTGGCAGATAAATGTTTTCAATTACCAACTCAACCAATCTTTAGAAAACCAATAATTAGACTCGAAAGTCTTTAGTATATTACATGGCTTCCGCATACACCTGCTCTAAAAAAAAATCATGGGCTTTTAGCCGAAAACGTAATATCAATCTAATACGAGTCAGAATTATTAAGTGCTTTATACAGCTCGATGATTTTTCAATATGGTTCAGCAATGCGAGAACATATTTTAACACATATATTAAAAAATTGAGTTCGAAATGCTCGTAGTAAAAGTCTCCCAGGAACATATGACTCAACCAAAATCCGCGGGAATTTTTGATTCCCAGACCTTTTGTCCCTGCACGCTGCTATAAATTACAACTTAAATCTATACTTGTAAACAAAGATTTATAATTTAAAATTTTCTGAAAGCTGTCAAACTCATTACTTCCAATAGTAATTTAGATCAATGTAGTTATTCGGAAGAATACCTTATTACAAAAAAGTGTATCTAGTATACAAAATAAAATATAATATTGTATGTAAATAAATATTATAAAACTTAGAAAACAAAGAAAAAAACAAGCACACTACACACACATAAACATAATATGTAAACATGTGTTATGCAAGTAAACAAAATATTATACTGACAAAAAAATTTAAAAAATAAAAATGTTTAAAGTGTAAAATAATCTAGGATAAATTAATATTTATTTCAATCTTGAACACATACGTACATAGGTACACATAATTTGTTCACTTTGTTAATAAATAAACAAACATACACAATCAAATTTTTAATACAAATGAAGAAGAATACAATTGCCCTTGCCAATTCTCAGATATTTAAAACTTGTGGGGGAACTAGGAAGCTTATCTCTATATTATATTAGTGGTCATTTTCAATTTAAGTCTCCAAAACTTTCCAAAGGATCTAATTATAATAATAATAATAGCATGTTCTAATTTTATTGATAAGCCTGGTTTCAAACTGCCTCGTCTTTTAGTTTTGAAGACAATGCCAAATTGGTTCCAGAATTTCTGTGTTAGCTCTCCACAGACTTCGCCCAATCTTAACCGAAAGTTACCAAAAAAATAATCAACAAGATTTTGAGTACCCATATTTTAAAACTTGAGAAGTACTTAGAAAAGCTTCACTTTTTTTATGACATGCCTGGTTTACAATTTCCTCGCCAATTATTAGTTTTGAAGCTATATTTTAATTGGTTCCTGATTTTTAAAACATTGTTCCAGGCCACCATAGGCGTAACTCAATATTAATAACGAGCTACCTACAAATTATTTCCAAAACTTTTTGAGTATATTTTATGACAAGATATTAAGTTGATCTTTGGACAGACGAGTATTATTAAAATCAACTTACTTTTTGATGGTGATTTATCTCATCAATACACACATTAATAATGTCTGATCTGTGGTCTATCTCATTGAGTACACATACGTAGTGTCCAATTCGATGTATTATAGAAGGATCCGCACGTTTCACATACCCGTGACTAATTACACCGTGCTATTAAATCGCGTTTTACAAATATATTTACTAAAATATATACTTTAATGCTATTAATACAATATTAAAATAAATATAGGTGTAGTAGTATGAGAATCCTTTTTTAACACTTATTATTATTAATAATACTATCCATTGTTATTATTTTGTTTGCCCTGCATTGAATAGTTTTAATTTTTTCCTATTATTATTTTCGTACTTATCCAAAAATGCACAAAAAAATGAGCAATTCGTTAAAATAAGATATGTTTTTAAATAACATTTGAATGTATATGTATGTAAACAAAAATATAAACACATATCTATACAGAAATGAATAGATGCCAGATAGATTCTAATGTTACGATTGTTTATATAAAAAGTTTACACAAATGAACTGTAGTTTAATAAATTATATTGTAGAAGACTTTAATGATAATTTATTTTTAACAGCTATAATGAAAATCCTGTTATAACTTTTGAAATAATTTTATTTATTGTATTTTGGATTAAGAGAAACTTAATAGTACAAACTTCGAAAATAAAATCAATTTAAAATAATTAAATAATAGAATAAATTTACAATTAAATAAAAAATTTGATTTAAAATAACAAAAACCATAATGTAAATAATTAATATTTTGCTTTAGATTAGATATAAAAATTTAATTTGTTGCACCTCGTCACTGCTCTATGTAGTTATTATATAGTATGAGCAGTGACGTGGTAATATAGAAATTTTTAATTCATATGATATATAATTTATTTTTAATGATTATATTTAACCAATTGATGAAAACCATAACAAATTGAAACAGTTTTTAAATTTTTGTAAATGCCTCTCAACCTCAATTAGTAAGCAATATTCTACAGTTCCATGATTCTACAGTTAGGCTTAGATTTAAAACTTATAAGAAGTAGAAAAACGATTAAAACCTTGTTGTTAGTGTTAAGATGCATTAGATCTCAGAAGTATAGCATATTTTTTTCTAAGATACTTAAGTTGATAATCTTCTGGTTTTGGTGGCTAGTATCATATGTCGTTCTGTCTTTAATATGGCCATTAGAAGTGCCAGCAAGCCTTTATGATTAATTTACTCCGCTCGATTTCTGTCTCTTAGGTGCTTTAATTTTTTTAAATTGGAAACCAACGTTACCATTAATTATAAGCTTATATAAATTTAATCTTAACATTTTGATCTTCTTATATCTTTAATCCGTTACCATTGAAAGATTATGAAATTTAAATTTAGAAAAAAAACGTACCACAAATTAAAAAAAAAAAACTAACGTCTTTAACAGAAAATGATTACATCAATAATAACTATCGTAATAACCTAATCCTATTATTATATTCATAGACACGTTTTTTAATCCACCCCATTCCAAGCTTTCTTTTTTCGTATAAAATACAAAGAAAAATTGTTTCGTATAATCTTTTCTTTTTAGTTTTAAAATTTTTTTATTATTACATCTACAGATATCCAGATTCTAGTAAAATTTTTTTAAAAATCTGCATATTACAACAGTGTCCGACAAAATCCATTAGACTCTTTTGTTTTCTAAAATGTTAAAGAAAATTTAATTAACAGTGTATGTATAAAATATAAGAAAAAAATGTTCAGAATCAATCCACAAAATTATTTGTGCATTTATGACATACCGTAAAGTCATTTATAGAAATATTTCCCCTAACTTATAAATTAAAATTTTGAATTGGCGGGAACATAACTCTTAACAGTTAAAAATTAAGCTGCCGCTATGTTTTGTATTATTACAAAAGCTTTTATTAATATAATATTTTGAATTTTTTCTGGACCTCTCTATGTCGATTTTTCCCCTGTTAATTTAGTAACATAAATGCAGGGGAAATAGTTAAATTACTTTAACTATTTCCCCTGCATTTAATATTGGAACAGACTTCAAATTCAGGAGATTCTTCCGTGTCTTTTACACTTGTTATATAAAAGAGGATAGGAGAAGAGGTATTTTTTCCAATTATTGAACTATTTATTCAAATTAATTCAAAATTTAAGTTTCTCAATCTCGAAATGTCGAAGTGTTGGCATCTATGGCTTTGGTAGAAGTTAATAACTCTTTCCAACATTCAAATTTTTTTAAAAAAATTATTTTGAACCAAAAGTAGATTTTCCCAAAACTACAGGAGAGATTTTTAAATATTTTTTTTGTAAAAAAAAAAAAAGTATCTTCTTTCTTGTCTGGACAAAGAATTAATTTGATGTTGAAGTGTTGAAGTTAAAAAATTGCCTTATTTAATAGCCCTTAATGAAATTTTACCAAATTTGCTAATTCATTCCTAAGAAAGAATTGGGAAGCAGAATAGTCTTCCAAAATCATCAGTTAAACATATTATATACTTCAATACAACAAAATTATATATATGGTCGTTAATGTGTCCATCCTTGTCAAGGGGATTCCAAAAATGCTCTCCTTTCAAAACTTCTAAATAAAACTTTTAAATATTAATACCGACCCTTCATCAGTCTTCTTCCATCAAATTTTTAAATCAATTTAAATTCAATAATTTTATCCAACACTGTTCAAATATTTCACTAATCCAACTTAAAAAAAAAATGCATGTACTTCTAATAAAGAAATAACGGTACAACATTATTGAAATTAAGAAAAGATAAAATAAATAAAAAAAAAAAATTATATTAATAACTATATCTATAGCATTTTTTTTTCTGTAATGACATGTAATGTCATCATTTACATTTACACTGCAATTTCAGAAAATATCATTTCATATTTAAATATCTATACAGTAAACACACATTTTACATACATATACGCACAAGAATCTATCTAGATATATATATATCTTTTATATAAAGTCATTAAATTCCAAAAGAAATAAGAAATTATGCAGGCAGAGGCGGATACAAAAAAAAGAAAAAAATCTGAAGAATTTAAGAAATGAATTCTTTGTTACTAACGTTTGCATACGTTTTAACTTTTTAACAAAAAAAAATAAAAACAGAAAGAAAATATTAAATAAAATTAAATTCTTATAAGTATTATGAAAGTATATATTGTACTGTCATGACAGAAAAATAATGATAGTATCACAGCATCAGTAAAATAAATACCAATTTTCTTATGCAGTTATTCAGTATAAAACAAAAGGAAAATGCAGTGCTATGAAACTATGTCCCAAGAAATAAAACCGGTTTAACTAAGACAGGGCAACAAGAAACATGACTGGGAAATAAAAAGTAGTATGCGATTTATTTCCACTTCCATGGCTAATTCTTTTTGATTTTAGATTCTAAATCTTGTAGAAAACATAGCCTTATAATTTGCTTCTGTTTTTAGTTACTATCTAAAGAATCATTACAACTCTTTTAGAAAGTATGGAGAAGTTGTCAAAGACTTTCCATCTGTTTCTATTTTGGGTTCCAAATTTAACTTATGACTTTGATTATAACTTCCGCAGTGAACATTGGCCAGTGGTCTTAGACTTTTCATCTGGTTTTGTGTGAATTTATTATAACCTTAATTTGCTAGTATCATAACAACTCCCCTAAAAAGCATCGAGCCTTTTCTAAAAGCCTTTCTATTTGATTGTGTTTGGGTTATCACATTATCTTGTAACTGTGATTACAATTTTGCTCCAGAGCCTAAAGAACATATGCCTCAGGAGATACAAATATATTATTCTTTTATATAATTAACAATGAATCCTACCCGCATATTCTTGCACATTGTCGACTAGAGAGCACAGCGGTCATACTCTTTCCCATTTCCCATTAGTTTCTGTTTTGGACTGAATCCTTAAGTTGTATCCATATGATTTTTATTCATTTCCTTAAATACCTTTACTTATTTCAAAATCAATCGGGCACTATTCCCTTAAGTTTTCAAGACTGTGACGTCGTGTCATATTTTAAAATGACGTCATATTAAATTTTTTGAAGATTCCACATAATGTCCCAAATCCGTCTGTAACTTTCCTCTTATCTAATTTAGAATCTTTAGAATTTTATAAAAAAAAGAATCTTACCCTCTCATTCCCTTCCACAGTGGTCTACATATTTCTGTACATCATTATGCCTTAATTTCTTATGGCATTATTTCATGGCACCAAAATGAAACCACCAAGTAATGATGACAATATATACACACTAATAAAATAAATAATAATTTGTGGTACTATTATATTGCTTGGTGATGATCAAGATTTAGATGATGATATCATTTTATTATAAGATTCAATATTTAAAGATTCTTTAAATAATAATGATAAATAATAATGATGATTGCAATATAATAATGATGAAAATTGAATCTCAATATAATTTTTTTTTTTTTTTTTTATTCTATTCTATTATTTTTTTTACTATTATTATTATTATAATTGACTTTCTTTGGATAAAACTGTGTACAGAGTGTAGAGCGTGTAAAAAGAAAAAAGAAAATTAAAAATAACTTTTCAGACGAAATTAAAATTAAAAATAAAAACAAAAAAAAAAGTAAATAATAAGAAAATAAAAAAAATAAATAAGTAAATAAATTGGAATAATTCAAAATATTTTAAAAAGACATGATAAAACTTTTATTTAATTTTTTATTTTTTTTTTCCTTTTCTTGTAAAATTCTTAGAGAATTAATCAAGAAAATTTCTTGAAGCACTTTTATTTAAATAATTTATTGCTCTATTCAATGTTCATCTTTTACACCTATTAATAAAATATTCAAAAAAAGAAATTTTGAACATGATTTGGCATCCCTCTTCCTCTCTCCCTGTCTTTAAAAGTCAATGTAACACAAATTTCATTCTTTATTAAAAAAAAAATATTGATAGATAATTGTACTTTAGATACCTTATCTCTAAGGTGATTTTAAATTCAAGGCCGATGACTGATAAAATTTTTTCAATGTTAAATATTTATCTCTTGGAAAATTTTAAAGCTTCATATATTTGCTACCAGACACAATATTGAATTGTATGTATATATATATATATATATATACATATCAATAAATATTTGAATTAAATATACTAAATGGTATTTTAATCATTTAAAATTTATACCATTATAATATATGTGTATATTATATTATATAATATAGCCCCTTAAGTATAATAAAATTGAAATATTCAAAGACCTTGGGATTTTGAATATTCGAACATAAGTTATAAAGTGGTTTGAATGATGGAATAAATTTTTGAACAAGGCTATTTAATTTTTATAATATTAATATAGGATCAATTTTTTTGAATTTTTAAATATGTATAGACAAGACGAAGTTTATATGTATTGCAAAACCAAACAACACCCTATAATTTAAAATGATTTAAAATTTATTATGAATATTAATGAATATTATAAAAACTGCATTAAACATTTTGAGAATATTATGAAATGTAATCCAACCTATTTGGTAAAGAAATGGGATTGAAATATCTGAAATGTAATAGAATATGTAATACAATGTAATAGAATAATATGAATTGAAATTTAAATTTCACTCCAACTCATTTTTGAAGTCAAATTTGAAGTAAGGAAAGGATTGAGTATTAATTTCAGTCAAACTTGCTTTGACGCAAACTTAAGTTCGTTTACTTCTATCCAATTTTTAAGAGATTGTGAATCGAGTAAAATGTTAGTCGTTTCAAAAGTTCAGTTGAACTTGAATAAGGTTATAAATTATGTCCTTGCTCATATCATGCTTGTAATATAATGTCTAATATGAAAAGAATATCATTATCTCAGATTAAAAAACTGTTTTTCGTTTACTAAAAAACATTTTAAAGTGTGGTATACATGTACAGTTTTAACGTACAATTTATTTGATCAAGTAAAATGCAATCATATAAATTGATATGTTTTAATAATAAATCGAACATTTTACGTGATCCCATTTGTGTTTTTGCTAACATTTTTTAATTCAAACTTTGGGATTGTTAAATAAAGAATTCATAAATTTTTTTTTTAAACAAAGGAAATATTATATCTTCAACTAAATGTCTTACTTAACACAATTTTCAAGAGATGGACGAGTATGTGTGTGACCTGCTTAAGACTGTCAACAACTACATCACAAATTATTCGTGTAATATTATTAATTTAAATGCAACTGTCAAAAATATTATCACAAATTTTTTGGAAAATACCACTAACTTTACAGCTTCAAATAAAATGTACGGTAAAACATTACATTACAAGACTCTTAACTAATTCTTAAAAATTATAAAGTAAAAAGTTTGAATAAGAAGCTTGCTAAGCTTTTGATGTGCATGTTACTTATACTGATTTTTGTTCATTAAGTTTAATCATTAAGTGATTGGAACTTTATTTAAAGCGCGTTAAAGTTTCCCTGTTGCATCTTGTTGTGTTTCACTGACTGCCGTTATAACTGTACATTGGCAAATGTTTCGATAATAGTTTCTCTTGTTTTAAGTATATCTGCGGTACATTTTAGGTATAAAAATGTTTTTAAGACGCTTCCTTGTGATGCACCTGCTAGTATTGGATAAAGTCAGAACGAGCTTCTTCTTGTACTACTCTAAATTTACGCTCGGATCTGTATGATTTGAGGAGTTGGCAGAGGTTATTCGGTAATAATTTACTTAAATTATAAATGAGACCCTCATGTCAGACTTTATCAAACGCTATTTTCATTAGTAAATACAGATGGACAATATTTCTTCTCTTCAAAAGCCTGTTCGATTACTGAAGTGATTCTGTGTATTTGGTCAATGGTGGAATGTTTTTTTCTAAACCCAAATTGAAAATCTGGTATGTTAATCAATTGTGTTACATGTTTCAGTCCTAATTTTTCAAACAGTTTTGATATTACTAGTAACAAAGTTGTTATGCGATATGAAAAGCTTAATAATTAATAAGTTTTAAAATCCTTTGGTGTTGAGGTTTCAAATTTGAAGACAAAAAGTTTTAACAGAGGTGAGTTTGTATTATAGGATAAGTATCTTAATCAGCTAAGCCACACGATTAATACATGGTGTTAAGTCGACTTTTAAGATTGATTCGATTATGTACTAAGATATTCAATAGTCAATGTATTTGCAAAGTTTTTTTTAGACGCTGTCAAATATTAAGATAAAGCTGTCGTCATGGTAACTGAAATATGATTTATATGAATAAAAGCCCTATTACAGAATTAATAGAAAATGGGGGTTGAAACGAAAAATACAATGTAAGCCATTCATGAATACTTGTATGGCTTAGTTGATTGAAACTAAAGTAATCAACTAAAATTTTTATGAATATTCTTCAAATCAATTTATATTTCAAACTAAATATCTAATTCTAAGAAAATAAAGGAAACCTTTTCAAAATAAAATAATCTATAAAAAAATTTCCTACCAAAATTGGTTTATATTTTATTAATTTACCATATTTAATCTAATTAAACAATTTTTTTATTAATGATATTCGAAAAATTAAATAAAATTATTTAAAATAATCCAACCATATTTTGGTGCAACATATTCTATACTAAAAATTTACATATTTACATAATAAAACAAATAAAAACCACAATTACCAAGTTATATAATACATATATTTTGTAAATAAATATTCTCGTAGTTGGTAAAATACCAGCAGTTAGTGTACAACATCTGTATTCTGTAACACTTGGAATACCAAAGTTTCATCTACTGGTATATGAAAATCAAATGAAAATATTATTGTACTTGAAAATTGTAACATAATTTATCCAATAGATAAATTTTAAAATGAATTTCAATTAGGTTTTTAGTCAACGTTTAGAATAAATAAATAAAATTCAAAAATTTTTAAAGATTCAAAAATTTTATTGGAATATTTCATATATGAAACGCATTGCACATGGAAGGACTAAATTAGTACCTCGATGATCTTTGGAGAGCGATCTATATTTTTGTAAACATTCGTTAAAAAACTCTACTCTAGATCAGTTTCATCGATTCAAAACGGAGATTTTTCTTAGATATTTTTCTAGGATATAAAAATACAAAACTAAGTAAAACAATTGTAAATATTTAATGTCATGAAAACTGGGCTTCTAGTTATTAAGTATTATAATAATAATACTATTGTTTAATCTACTATTTTCTCTACGCAATTGATTACTGGGCTACTGCAGGTTTTGTACGAATTTAGAAGTAAGATTCCCAAATATTCTTTAGCTTATAACTTTGTTTTGAATGCATAGAACTTGGTCTTAACTTAAATCTCAACTACCCAAAGAAATGCAAAGCTTAAGTCCGCCTGTGTTTTTCAAAAAAGTGAGGTACAAGTTTAAACTCAATCTCATGCATTTGGCCAATAAGCAAAGCGGTTTCTAGGTCTCCTAGAACTAGATTTATCGATGCTTAAATTCAAAAATTATTAACTTTTCACGTAGACTTTATAAATTTTTAATCCAAAAATAATGGTATTGACATATCGATTTTAAAATGATCATTACTCATCCTTTCGTACCTGTATGACTTTAAGGGTATAATAAATTTGCCAATAAGTTTGTGACACGGAGAAGTAGGGGAGGTAGATGTAGATAAAAGTAAATCGATCTAGCTTTGTATGCTTGTCTCATAACTCGAAAATAAAGGAGCCAGGATTTTGAAATTTTTACAAATTTGTTTTTATGCATTTAAAATGCCCAATTTGCTCTATGGGTTCGAGGAGCTGCCAAAAAACTATTTTTTATATGAAAATAACTCTACCTGGTAAAGATGCATATTTAAAGCTGTATAATTGTAGACCTATTAAAGCAAAATGTCTGAAATTTGGTCTATAGCAGTTAACTTAAAAGCAATCGTCTGAATAAAATATAGTCGGTGTTGTGAAAGAGGTTCGAAGAGCTGCCTTCCAACTTACTCTACTACACTATTTTGTTTGTCCCCGCTATTCCCTATATTTTATACTACCATAATACCATTTTTAAGTATGAAACACTAACGTTTGATTGAAGGAGCAGTAACTTAACCACAAGGTCAATGATCGGATTAGCAGTGAAGGCGACAGAAGAAAAGAGGGAAAAGGAAGAAAATGTCATCTGAAAGAGATGTTTACAAAAACCAATTCTTACCATTTACAGCAAAATCAGTATTGTTGCTCTACAACAAATTTACCTAATGGGTGTTTCATCTTCAGCCTCACCCCGAGATATACTCAAATAAATTTTTCGAAGTGGATTAGCCCCTGCTACAATAAACTCTGCTTCTTGCAAACACACTTAGTAAAATAAACTTTTGTTTCCATAGCTGTTCCTAATTTAGATATTATTGTATCTATGGTTACAGGATATCTTCTATACATACGCAGTGAAAGGGTTAACTAGAGTATATTCGTAAATATTTTAATGATATATTTCAAGAATGGTTGACTAAATACAATAGGTTTAAGCCTATTTAAATTCATTGGTTCACTAAAATATTAATTTTTCATCCCATTCCTTTATATTCTGAAATTAATTGAAAATAATTTAAGGGTAAAATTATAAAATAACCTCGATTTTTTTTTTCCTTTCTTTATTAAAAATTTTTTATTTAATAAAATAACCACTTTTCTATTTAATTCTTTTTTTTTTTTATTAATTTTACGTGCTGCGTTCAATGCAACGTGTTTTTTCAAATAATCAGATCGTGAAAAATTACAAAAATTTAAAAAAAAAAAAAAAGTAAAAAATCATTCATATGGGTTCGGTTTTTACTGCACTGCACTGGTTTTTAAAGTCAAAAAAAAAGAAAATTATAACTACAGTATAAAATCTTAAGTATAGAAGCAATATAAAAATGTTTTATAAATATTTAATATACTTTACAAACAATTAAGTTTTTAAATAAAAAAGAAAATTTCCAGCAAATTAAATTTTTTAAATTTCAAGGAATGCCATATTTTTTTTAAGTTAACAGTTTTTTAATAGTACAGGATAATTTTTTTAAATAATTTGTAGCATGTCCTTGTACGCAGTTCGTAATTATGTAGGAAAATTATGATAAATTTTTTTTTTAAATGTATGCTTAAGAACCCTTTAATTTTGCAATGTATTTCAATCAAGAAAATTATTTTAATCATTTTTAATTATTGCAATTTTAAATACATTTTGATAACTTTAACCATTTAAGTATGTAAATATTAAACTCATTCAAGCTTCTATGTTTTTATTCAAATATTTTATTTAATCTTGGCTGAATTACTACAAAAGATACAAGTGACAATTGTTTTGAATTATTTCGTAACACTTTCTGAAAATCAAACAAGGAGTTGATGTCATCGACAAATAAAAGTCATGGAATTGGAAATTGAGTATCTTTAACAATCTTAATAAAATGGAGAAGTCTTAAAAAATATCTTTAATTCAATGCATTTATTTTAAAAATATTTTTTTTTAATATTTGCTTAAGAGCCCAGTCCTAAAGTATGCAATAAACAAATAAACTGTCCTAAAAGTATGCAATTCGTTTGTAACTTGAGATATCTAATTTTGTATTTTATTAGTTCAGTTCATTAAAATAACCCTCTAGAAACTAAGATAACTTAAAATCTTCATACCAATAAAAAAGCTTTTAGCTTTTTCCTCAGTGATTACAAAAATCAGTCTAAATCTGTCATTTAATAAAAAGCCGTATCCTAAAAGTATGCAATTTTTTTTTGTAACTTGAGATATCTAACTTTCTATTCTAGTAATGCAATTAGAAATGTTAATTAAAAATTAGTATTTCACCAAAAGTTAATCATTTATATAGACTAATTACCAAAATATTTAAATAAAATTTAATTAAAATATTATTTAAATTTTATTTATCATATGAAAATATTTTTCCTGTCAACCAAAGAGAACAAATAAGAAAAAAAATACTTCTTCAAATAAAATCTTAAAACCTCAAACTCAGGTGTTTAAATAATTGTTAAATACAGGTAAATAAATAACATTGAAATTTAGTAAAGAAAAATATATAATGAAAAATATTTTGTTTTTGTGTATAAGTTTAAATTTCAAGGACACTTTCAAAAGTAATTTAAATTTATTTAAAATATTTTTTTTAAATATACTAATTGGAGTCTTATTAAACCTTATGAGTTTAAAAAGTTTATGTTTATTTAAAAATTTTGTAATTTTTTTCTTCCAAATTACGATATTGTAGACATGTTTTGAGAAAATGAAGGAACTTTAGTGTGAAGCTTCGGGTAACAAAACCTTCGAAAATTAAAATAAAGATAATATTTTATTATTAAATAATGGGGTTAAAACAAAATTTAAAGATTTTTTATATACCTATTAAAGTAAAAGATTAATCATATATTCTTCTAGTTTTAAGACTATGTGAATGACCACATAATAACAGTTTATGTCCTGTTTCATATTTTATTCTAATAAGTAATTACTTTTAATTTTATATTTAAAAACTCGGAACTTTTAAAAGTAAAAAAGCAATTGCCTTTGAGTATACAAAGAATATAATTGAGCTAAATAGTTTGTCCACAATGAACGCTCTCTATGAACCGTAATCTGTCAAACCAAAGAGTAAATAGGTATACATATAAAATAAGTTAGGATAGATAATATTTATTTAAAGTATATTAGACATTTTAGATATTTTCTATTTCTAGACATTTACAATTACCAATTATTTTAAACAGGCCTTTAGTATCCTGTAAATTCTATGTTAATGAGGACACATATCGGTTTGTGTCCTATTTTATATTTTATTCTAAGCTTCAATTTCATAAATGATAACTCCAGTAACTCCAGTTCTTATCTTGTACTCCAGTACTTATTTTTGAGTACAAAGAACATTATTGAGTTAAATATTCTGTCTACAACAAACGATCTCTGAACGCTCTCTATAAACTGTCATCTGTCAAACGAAAGTTAAAATGTACTGATTTTTATGAATCTATTTATAATAAACGCTGTTGAAGAGTATAGTTGATACTTTAATTACCTTGAAACTTTTCCATTTTATTTATGTGTTTTAAATGTCAAAATAAAAATTAAGAGAAAGCATCGCTGAAATACATTTTAGTAAACATGTTTTAAAATTTTCAATTTTTCTTTTCAACATAGATAAATTATAATGCCTTAAATCAAAGAGGGTTACTATCTAAAAGCTTAAAATTCTAAAAACTTTAGTAAACAAAGTTTTAAACTAAAGGAATTATTTGTAAACAAAATATGACAATTTTGACAGTTATGACATCACCCCTAACTATAATAGTCAAATGATGTCCAATGGACTTTCGATAAATATTCGATATGATTACATATCATATATAAAATCATACCCTAACTGTCATAACTGTCATAATTGTCATAACCAATCATACACATAAAATGTCTGTCAAACATAAACATTTAATCATTAAAAATTTATATATTTACCTTTTTTTTTTTTTTTTTTTTTTTTTTCTTTATTTAATTTAATTCCTACTTAAATATTTAACTTAAATCTAGACAGTTTTTTGAAATAATATATTGACATAAATAAAATTCATAAATATATATAGGTAATTTTGGGACCTTAGCTTTTAGCCATCTGGCCCTATAGAATTCATAATTAATTTTGATTTATTTAAATGTTATTTTTTTTTTTTTTTTTTTTTTTTTTTTTTTTTTTTTTTTTATATAGAATTTATAATTACAATTTTAAGTTATTTATATATTTCCTTTTTTTTTTTTTCTTTTTTTCCTTTGATTTGATTGTTTTGATTTTGTTTGGTTTTCATTTTTTTTATTTTTATTTTTTACTATTACTATTTTCGCTTTCACTTACACTAATAATATTTGGTCTAAATAATTTTTTAATGCTTTTGAAGATAACTTTAAAATGTTGGTTTCTCTTGAGTGTTACTGATATTTAGAAGACTTAAAGTTAGTGGGACTACAATTGTATAAGTTCCTTGATTTTCTTTTTAAAAAAACAGATATTGTTGATTTGTTTTAACTCAGTGGGTAAATCATTAAATAGTTTTAGACAGTTATACAGGCAATTTTTTTTTTGGTTGTCTGTTCTGAATAAAGTTAAGTAAAAATTTGATCTATTTCTCGTATTATGGTTGTGAATATCGAATAATCTATTGAGGATGAAGTTATGTTTAATAAGATTGTTGATTATTTTAAAGGCAAGAATATATAGTTCACGTTTGCAAATATTATCAAAACTAAAATAAAGCGATGTATAAATTCGACTTGTTGGATACATGATTGGATAGTAGTTTATTATTTTGATGCTTTTTTTATTTAAAATGTCTAGTTTATTTAAATAACACCTTGACGAATTACTCCATAATGGATTCAAATATGTTATATTTGAAAGAATGTATGATGAATATAATATATACAGTATGTTACTATTGAGCACCTTTCGTATTCTGTATAAAATGAATATATACGGTGAAATTTTTTTTATGACATGTTCAATATGATTATGCCAATTTAATTTGCTGTCAATTACTAAACCTAGATAGTTAAAAGATTTTACTACTTCGATGGAATTGTTATTGTAATAAAAGTTTATTGCTGAAATTTTCTTGTTTTCAAACAACAAAATTTTTGTTTTTTTTACATTTAACAAGAGGCGATGTTTTACAAGCCACTCTTCTATAATGCTTAGGTCAGTTTCAATAGAATTTTTCAAACTCGATTCGGATGTCTCACCATATATAATTACGGCGTCATCGGCATACAGTTGAATGTTTCCATTTAGATCCAGTTTAACTATATCGTCAATATATAGTTTGAAAAGGTCTGGTCCTAAAATAGATCCTTGTGGAACACCGTTTACAATTGTTCTTTCATCGCTTAAAAATTCTGTTATTCTGACTTGTTGTTTTCTGTTCGATAGGTAAGATTGAAAATATAAAATTTGATTATTTGTAAAGTTTAGTTTTTTTAGCTTAAAAAGTAAAATTTCATGATCAACACAATCAAAAGCCTTTTGAAGATCAAGAAAAAGACAAGCCACATATTTTTTTTCATCTATTCTTTTTGTAATAAAATCATTAAGGGAAAGACAGGCCGCAGTTGTGTTCGACATTTTTTCGAATCCAAATTGATTGTCACTTAATATTTTATTTTGTAACATGAAGGAATGTAGTCGATTCTTGATAACTAGTTCGAAAATTTTCGAGAAAGCATTTAAAATTGATATTGGTCTATAGTTTGTTTTACAAGCTGAGCTACCATTCTTAAATATGGGTGTTACAATGGCTTTTTTCAATGAATCCGGGAAACTGTTAGTTTCAAAAGATAGGTTTATAAATTTGACTAGTATTGGAATTAACTGCTCAGAAAATTTTTTTATAAATTTTGTGGATATATTATCATGTCCAGTGGCTGCACCAGTTTTTAACTGTTTTATAACATTGTCAACTTCCCTATAATTAGTTGGATAGAGTTCAAAACAAGTAAAAATATTTCTGGAAAATTGATTTAAATAGGATTCGTCAATAGAATTGTTACCAGTATTAAGTTCCTTTGTAATATTCACAAAATACTCATTCATAATTTGTGCAATATGTGCTTTTGAAGTTATTGTGTTGTTGTTATGCTCTAATATTTTTATACCGTCTTCAGAATCATTTGAGTTTTTATTAAACACTAGCTAATACCCGGTGCGCGTTGCTGCGCCTCTCAATGGAAGTTTAATTGAATTTGATGTTACTGCAAAAAGTTAACACAAAACTTACACACGGTTTACACATGTAAATTTTAAAATGTGTGAAAGCAATCTTTTTAAAACGATTTTTCTAGGATTATTCTAGTAATTTTTGAAACTTTCTGTAATTCAAAGCAGTACGAACTACTTTCCAAATTTTGACGTAATTTACTTCCAAAAAAATTTTTTGAAAAATCGCAGGACCGACTGTTAACAGACTCAACTCCATTTTCAAGTTGCTTCACACATGTAAAATTTGAAGTAAACCGGTCAAATCGTTTCTAATTTAGAGTTAAGTAACGCAAAAATCTATTAAAAGCCACTGTGCCCCACTGGGTTAACGGAACTACACTTTCTGTTTGGGCAAAGCAGTATTGCGCAAAATTGGACGTAATTTGCTTCCAAATCACTCAACAAAATTTTTTTGAGGCTTTCTTTTTAGCCAAAGCAGTACTTCGCAAATTTTGACAATATTAGCTTCCAAAATTATTTTGACCGACATGGGTTAACAAATTCCAAATCTGTTAATAGTGTCAACTCAATTCTCACAGGGGAGCACGTATATAAAATTTAAAGAAAATTGGTCAAACCGTTTTTAATTTAGAGTTAAGTATTGAAAAAACCTATAAAAAGCTGTTGGCCCCAATGGGTTAATGCAAGTCAACAAAATTTTTTTGTGGGTTTTCTTTTTAGCCAAAGCAGAATTTCATAAAATCGGACAAAATTCGGACCCAAAATTTTTTTTGACACCCCGTCGGCCCAACATGGGTTAATAAATTCCAAAACTGTTAATAGTGTCAACTCAATTCTCAAGGAGCATCACGTATACAAAATTTGAAGTCAATTGGTCAAACTGTTTCGAATTTAGAGTAAAGTATTGAAAAAACCTATAAAAAGCTTTTGGGCCGCAATGGGTTAATGGAACTCAACAAAATTTTTTTAAAGCTAAAGCAGAATTTCGTAAAATCGGACAAAATTTGGACCCAAAATTTTTTTTGACCACCCGTCGGCCCTACATGGGTTAACAAATTCCAAAACTGTTAACAGTGTCAACTCAATTCTCAAGGAGAATCACGTATACAAAATTTGAAGTCAATCGGTCAAACCGTTTCGTATTTAGAGTAAAATATTGAAAAAAACCTATAATAAGCTGTTGGCCGCAATGGGTTAATGGAACTCAACAAAATTTTTTTGGGGCTTTCTTTTAAACTAAAGCAGAATTTCGTAAAATCGGACAAAATTTGGACCCAAAATTTTTTTTGACCACCCGTCGGCCCTACATGGGTTAACAAATTCCAAAACTGTCAATAGTGTCTACTCAATTCTCAAAGAGCATCACGTATACAAAATTTGAAGTCAATCGGTCAAACCGTTTCGAATTTAGAGTAAAGTATTTAAAAAACCTATAAAAAGCTGTTGGGCCGCAATGGGTTAATGGAACTCAACAAAAATTTTTTTGGGGCTTTCTTTTAAACTAAAGCAGAATCTCGTAAAATCGGACAAAATTTGGACCCAAAATTTTTTTTGACCACCCGTCGGCCCGACATGGGTTAATAAATCCCAAAACTGTTAATAGTGTCTACTCAATTCTCAAAGAGCATCACGTATACAAAATTTGAAGTCAATCGGTCAAACTGTTTTCATTTTAGAACAAAGAAGTTTAAATACTTGCACCACAGCCCCAACTTGTCGGTCCGTTAGAGCAAAATTTTTGGGCCACGATTTCTTTCCGTACCCAAAAACCCCTATATACAAATTTTCATGAAAATCGGCTGGGCAGTTTAGGAGTCTATTCGCTACATACAAACAAACAAACAAACAAACAAACAAACAAACAAACAAACATACACACAAACATTCCCTTTTATATATATAGATTACTTTCTTGTAAACATTCCATACTCTTTTACTATTACCGGGGTCTATTGATATTTGATGAGAATAAAACTGAATTTTAGCTTCAGCAACTAGTTTTTTTACTTTTTTTTTGTATTCATCATAAAGTTTTTTTACCTTGGAGTCTTCAGGATATTTTTTTTTAAAATTAAAAAATGAATCACGGATTTTAATTGTTTTTAATATATTGTCATTCATCCACTCTTGTTTTTTTTTTATAATTTTTAATGGTAGTTTGACTGTATTAGTTTTAATTAAAGAAGTTAAATCTTCAGTTAGCCTATTAAAAGAATTGTATGAGTTTATGTTAGACCATATTCCATTACTTGTTATATTATCATAATTTAATACAGTTTTAAATTGTTTCAGACTATCTATTACTGGTTTCCTATCTAGGCTGAGTAATAACATTTGGTGGTCCGAAAGAGAATTGTCAAGAGTAAAAAATAAATACTTGATTTTAATTAAATCAGTAATGAAATGATCTATAATTGATTTTTTATCCATTCCAATTCTTGTTGCAAATGTATTCGATATTTTATTATATATAACATATCCATTTGTTAAAAGCATGCTAGTATAATTTCTAACTTCAGTATTGTTAACTAACAAATCTAAATTAAAATGTTTGATTCCTTTTTATGTTTGATTCCGAAATTTTTAAATTCTTTTTAATTTAAGTATTAGTTACTTTTAATTTCTTTACAATTTTTTTAGCTTGTACGTATGATATCATATGATATATACACTTTGTTTCGTATGCCTATGACTTCACGAATGATTTCCTAATAATATAGAATGAGGGTTATGATTTTTATAATTAGTTATATGAAATGTCATTCATTCGTGATATCATACGACTATTATAGTGAGGGGTGTTACCATTTGTAGATTATCTTACAATAAAGGAGGTAAAGAGAGGGCAATAAAAGCATCCATTGCAGATGCAATTTGAGTAATTTATTAAAATCAATACTCTATAATAAGAGTTCTCAAACTTTTTTTCAAAATTCTTATATAGATGACGCTGTCATTATAACAGATTTTTTTTTTAAATTACAGTGTTTTTAATTATTGAAGAAAATAAGTAAAATTGATTGCATCACATTCTTACATCATTGAACTATTTGACTAATAATATTTCTGCAAATGCTTATAACATTATCAAATTTTTATACCTAATACATATTTTCTTAAAAGCATTTTATAAATTCCATATATTTAATTTGTTAAAGAACTCAGCAGTACAACATTCTTTTGACATTTGCTTTAATTAAATTTAAAATTTTTCTAATTATTAGTTATACCAACATTTTATCTACAAAGTAAATATTTCAAATTATTTTGTAGACTTTATGAATAGTTACGAGTAAAAACTTCTGTTTTTACAACATTTTTGAATTAAAATTTACTTATATCATAATATGTAATTAAAAAAAAAATTAAAATTATAGTTACATCCCTGCAAAAGAACAGGGATGAGAAAAAAATATAACCCCTTCTTGGTTAAACAAATAAATTACAGTGTTTTTCCAAAAAAAAAAGGTCCTTGTTTTCGTTAAAACTGTAATTTAGTTCTTTTTACTTCTTCTTATTCTTCTTCTTCTTATTTTTCACTTTAATAATCAAGTTAATTAAAAAAAATACAATTTTTACTATATTTAAATTTTGTATTTAGGGATGACACATTTCTAACGTCAAAATTAAGAAAATAAGAAAAAAAAAAGGACAAAACCAAAAAAATAAATCAGTGTTGAAAAACAAAAAAAAAAAATAAACAAAACAGAATATAAAATGTCATTAAATTTTTTTAAAGGACATCAGCTGCTAAAGAAATGATATACTTCAAAAAAATGAAAAAATAAAAAGGATAATGAAAGAATAACAAAATAAAAGTTGGAATATATAAATTTTTTTTTTCGAGAAATTTACAAAATTTAATTATTAACGCCTATCTGTCATTGTCAAACAGAAAAAAAAAAATGGAAAATTATAACAAAAAAAAACAAGGATAAGAAAAAATAGAAAAGAATTTATTTAAAATGACTCGTGTTATTTAATACCAGTGTTATTATTTCTTATTTTTTTTTTTTAAATTTTGATTTGCAAAGTTTTCCAGTATTTTACAATACAATTGTGTAGCAGTTGTATCTAAATTTATTTTTTCAATATTGAAAAATAGTTCAGTAATCTGAATATAAAAATCAAACTGTCAAAACTAACTGTCATTACTGTCTTAAGTTTTACAAAAAAAAATAACTTATTATACAATTCAAAATAAAGCCGTTTTACCAAAATTTACTTCCTCTGATATACAGTTCAGAGTATTATATACCCGTAGCCTAAACACAAAAATCAATCTGTCAAAAGTAACTGTCATTAGTGTCAAAAAAAAAATTGTATAATAGAATATACTATTAAAGGTGAAATAATTTACCAAAAACTGTCTAAATTAAAATCTTTTGCTAAATAGATTCTTATTCTGAAAGCTATAGGAAGCTTTTGAAAGCATTTGAAATAAATAAAACCTATACATTAGAGATTGTTGAAGGGCTTTCTTAATTTTTAGATTTATTATATTTTAATAAAATTTAAGATCTGCTTTGTTTTTGCATTATTTGGAGTTTTTTTGAAACTTAATTAAATTTAAGTTTACTTCTAACAATTTCTATTAATTTTACATCTTAAAGTTGTTTGGAACAACCAAAGTAGTTTTTGAAAGTTATTTCAATACGAAAACAAAACAATAATAATTAAAGAAAATATTTTTGGGAGAAAAAGTTTTAATTATGTCAAAGTTATGTTTATTTATTTTTACCAAAATTTTTTAATAAGAATAATTAAAAATTTTATTAATTTTGAAAAAATTATAATTTTTTTTTTAGTTTATGAAATAAATTAGTAAGTAATTAAACACTATGTAAAGTTTAATTATTAACATAAGTGACAAACAGATATCATCATTTAAAATAAAAAAAAACTGAAATTTGTACACTTATAATTTTTATATTGGAAATTCAGTTCCAGTTTTTTTGGCTCAACTGAATTTAAAAATTTTTAATTGTTTTTCTTGAAATAATATATCCATCAGGTGAGATTATACATCTAATATAAATATAGAAATAACTCATGTGTAGGATAATAGAGGGCGAACAAAAATAACATTAGTGTATTTATAATCTCATACAATAGCTACAGCCGAGTAATTAACGGCTAAGTGAATATAACGATTAAAGAAACTGAAGGCTAGTCTAAATAATCTTTTTGAATGCCTGATACTCCTAAAAGGTGTGGAAGAGAAATATAAAAAAAAACATCATGGATTCCAAAAATAAGACAGGAGAGCTGTATAAGCTATATTAGTAGGAGCATGGAGATATGAATTATTAATTTTTAAAAAAACTTGATTACACTACTGTATATCAAGCAATATAATTATCAAACATTCTTTATTTTTCCTAGGGTGTTGATTATAGGGTGTTAGGTACTTATATAAGTGAATTATATATTACTTTATAATTTTTGGATTTTGCAAAGGTATGGATCGGATCAGAATCGAAAAATAAATCGATTTACCTATGTATGTCCGCCCATCAGTCCGTCCATCCGCACGATAACTTAAAAAATAAAAGAGCATGGATTCTGAATTTTTCACAAATTAGTTTTTATAGAATAGCCGCCATCGCTATTAAAATCCAGAAAGTTTACTTCACGGGTTCGATTACCTGCCATACAACTTCTTTTTTTATATGAGCATTACTCTATTCCAGCTATTGAAGCTGGGTTTCTTAAATTTTGCCAAAGATAGTTTAATTTTATGTCCAAAGTTTATGCAAAATTTGGTTGGACTTCTACAGCGGATTCGAGCTGTTGCCATATTTCACATGATTATTACTTTATACATAATAAAGCTGTGTGTTTGAAATTTTTCCAAAAGTAATAAACCGGATGATATAATGTTTATATTACGGTCATACGGGTATCCCAGAGTTGACACAGTCTGCTCTACTACATTCTTCCACGTTTTCAAATAATTTTAATTTATATCTACAAAGTTCAGTACCTAACATAAAGAATGCTCCCATTCAATGTTCACTCTGACTTTTCCAGTGATTGAATTTTTTTTAATAATTATATAACACATACAATTAAATTTTTTTTTTATTTATTATTCAAATTTATTTTCCAACTTTTTTAATAAAATTTGGATTTTCAATTAATTCGTCCTTTAAATACATTTTATTAGAATTTTTTGACCTTTTGAGACTCTAATTCAACTTTACACTTTTTTAATAATAAAATAATTTTCTTTCATTTTGTTCAGTATTTGAAAATTCATTGGTTAACATTAGGACATTAAATAAAAGATTTAGAATATGGCCTCAAATCACCAAAAATTTCCCAAAAAAAAAAAACAAATTATGAAATTTATTATTATTATAATATTTATCCATTATTTAATTCAATCCTTTTTCTAAAAAAAAAAAATAAATGAAAAATATAAATTAAATAAAATTTTAATGCCTTTTTAATATTTCAAATCGTTTCCGGAATATCCTTTAATAAAAAAAAAAATTCTTTTTCAGGATTTAAAAGGACCAAAGAACAGAAAAAAAAAATCCTCAATAAAAATTCATTTTTAAATATTTTTTTTTCTATAAATTTACAACCCTTTTTTCAATGAATCCTTAGAAAATCGACAGGAATAAAATAAAAAATAGTAAGGATAAAAAAAAAAAAAACCTACAGGATACGAATAACTTTTGCTTCTGGGACAATTTGATAACCCACGATTGAAATTAAACAAATAAATTTAAAAAAAACAAACTCCGTTTATTTAATTTTTGAATGAAAGCATTAAAAAGCGTAGTAGACTCAGAGAAATTCACTAGTATGAGAGCCTAGAGGAAATAGAAAACAACCATCGTTTTATTCTATAATTTACAGTTAAAATCAGTTAAACGTAATACGGATGGGTGTGCCAAGGCAACACATAATAATTGATATAAAAAAGTAGATTGGTACTAGGATGTGCTTTGAAACTATATAAATATATAAAATACTATAGGATATAACAATTTATTTTCAATATAATTGGAACTATGCATGCGAATAAAAGATAAATACATATTAATCTTGTTAAAGCTTAAATATTTGTTATTGTTTTGTTTAGTACTTAATAAAAACGCACTCATATGTGCTTTTCATTCCCTCCTTCTCTCATTCCCTATATAGCTATTTGATTCTGTTAAAATTTAAATTCCCATAAAATCCTGGTACTAAGTAAATGTTACTAAAGTGAAAAGTTAAAAAAAAAATCGGGATTTGGGATGGAAAAAATTGGGAATTTGGGGTGGAAAAAAAATTGTAGCATATATTTACAATAATAAAAAAGAAAAGTGATTTTTTAATGAAATTATTTAGAATTTTTTTTTTCTGTTATATTCTGACAGTCAACAATATGCAATTTTTTAAAATTTTCCAAAAAAAATAAAATTCATCCAAAATGAAACAATAAAGCTTAAATAAAAATTTTTGAAATGAAAAATAACAAAGTCCTATCAAACAAATTGAGTTCAAATAGCTTCCGAAAAAGATAAGCCTATAAATATTAGAAATCTTTTCAAATGCTGGAGGTTAAGGAACTCAGTTCTTTTCAAAATTGACATTCCGAACACCTTTACAGAACACAGCTTTTATTTCGGTTGTTGCAACTACTTACTAATCTGTTGCTTTCTATCCTTCTGTTCACACAGTGTTGCAATTGGATTTTACATTCTGCACTCTGCAATTGTTGTCACTGCGTTTCTTTTTGCTTTTGTACTCATGCATTTCAATAGAAGGAATTTATCCGAAAAAATAAACGAAACAAAGAGCATAAACCGAAATATTGTAATTTAATGTAAATGAAACTTGTAAGATAAAGTTCCATAACCTTTTTATTTTATTTTATCTTATCAAATAATTTTTTAGTTTTTTTCCTATAATTAAAAAACTTATTACCAAATAGTAAAGAAATCAAAATAAATTAAATCCGAAAACTTTCAAATTTTTCGGAATAAGTATGAATTTCAAATAAAAGAAATGAATCAAAAAAACAATAAATTATTTAAATTAGCATACAAGACGTTTGAAAAACAAAGAAAAATCTATACTATTGTAACTCCGAAATTTTCTTCTGTAGATCTTCTTATAACTCCGAAACTTTATGCTAACGCTTAATCATTTCTTAAAGCGGACAATATATATATATCGGAGTTATGTCATGGAGTATATATTATTTAAAAGAGATAAATTTCGAAATAAATGTTTTTTATACTACAAAATAATTGAATTAATTTAAATTTCATTTTCAAATTTTTCGGACTTGTTTTTTGTTTCAACAAATTCCGAAAAATTTAAAATTCAATTGGTTTGACAGAACTTGATATCTATTTTCGAACTTATTATTGAAAATCTTTTGAGAATTTTTTTTTTTAAATTAATTAATTTATTAATAATTTTTTAGTGTATATCTTATGTGTAAAATTTGGCAATGTAACATAAAATGTTACATGGGCTTGTAACAATATATAAAAAATGAACATTGTTAAAAAAAAAACTTTTCCTTTTGACTGATTTGTTAAACGTAATTCAATAAAATTTTTTTCTATAGATACAATATGTGTAACGATTTAAATTTTCATTTTACTTTCAAAAAAAAAAAATGAAATTTTTAAAAATAACTTAAAAAACACTCAAAAAGAAAAATCCATTTTATCCGCTTTACATAATATATTTTGGCAACAATAACAACAACAACAACTAAAGCAAAAAAAAAAAAAAATATTTTCATAAGAAAAGATTTAAATTTGTACACAAGATGTTTTTTTTTTTTCAAAAACACCCAATCAATCCTTTTTTTTTTTTGTGTTCAAACTGATATCAAATCACCTTTTCAAATTTCAAATCTTCCGGAAAATGATCTAATAAAATGAAGAAAACACTTCCAAAAATATAAGAAAATTGTATCTCATAAAGAAAATCTACACATATTACACATATAAAATATTGAAAATAAAAAAAGAAAATTTTTTCATATTAAGTTGAAACGATTTTATATCTTACATCAATTTCTATAGATTTTTTTTTTTTAAATTAAGTACACTGGGGCGCATAATGAAATTTATTTCATGAGAAGAAGAAAAATTGTTACTAAACATTAGAATTGTTGTAGTTATCTTTATGCATGTTATAGAGTCGATACAGTAAACATCAGCTACGAAGGATGCCGAATGGTTGAATTGACTAAAAATGGGACTTATAAAATTTCTAAACGTTCTTAAATAACGGTAAACACTTTTAAAATTATAATCGTTATTTAAACTGTTATGGGCTAAATATAAATAGAGAAGTGCTTCTAATTATCAAGCGCAGAAAATACATAATACGGTCACATAATACGAGGTCCTAAATATGAATTACTCCAGCTTATAATACAAGGTAAGATTAAATAGAAGGTAAAATAGAAGGCAAGAGAAATATAGGTAGAAAACAAATGTCGGGGCTTTGAAACATCCGAAAACATTTAGACGGTATTTACTCAATAGGAAAATTAGTACATAGTGCAAGACGCAGGGATGAGTATGGCAACATCATTGTAAATCTACATTTACATGTGATCGCTTATCATTCAATAGTGGATTAGCAGCTGAAGAAGAAGAAAGAGTTATGATTCTCAACAGTTTAAGACTTTACATACCTTTACAGATTATTCTCCTTGAATTGGGTTGATAAAAGTAAAAAACCGAATTAACTGTTATTACGAGTTTAACATTACTCTGTTTTTACTGCTCTACGGAACTAAATCAGAATTTTCTATCTCCAAATCTGATTTAAAGAATTGTTTTTCTGGAAAACATCAGGAATTCGAGTATTGAAAATTGATGAGGCTTTTTTTTCAGTCTTATATATTATAAGATCCGTTTGTTTCTTGAACATTTTGCAAAGCTCTGAAAAACTCTTTAATG
Source organism: Dolichopus griseipennis (assembly GCA_963082915.1). Taxonomy (NCBI): domain Eukaryota; kingdom Metazoa; phylum Arthropoda; class Insecta; order Diptera; family Dolichopodidae; genus Dolichopus; species Dolichopus griseipennis. Next base: position 23,151,628 of record OY720441.1, on the reverse strand, counting down.
AATAATTTTTGAGTTTTAACTCCCATTTTAGAAGTTAGCTTTTTTATTTAATTTACTTTCAAAACACAATGAGCGTAGCCGCGTAAAGTTGAATACTACTTGAAAAGTTAAACACATAGAAAACATTACAAATACACAGAATGAAAGTCCACAACAAAGTTTTCAATGACTCAAAAGTTAATTGAGCCTTAACTTTGATAGCTAAATTTTTTGACATTTTGCAACTTTGGTCACTGCGTCAAGGCTGCGCTCATTGTTTCTACGTAAACATCTATTTACAATTTTAGAATAGTTGGAACCCGACACCGTCAACTAGAATAAAGTACGTCTTAACCACTACGCTATTCATCATACATGCTGTCAAGTTCGAAATTTTCTCTAAGTTCTTCCCTACACCTTAACTTCTCTACATCCTAACTTTGATATATACGTTTTTTGACATTTTGCAACTTCCATGGCTGCGTTATGGCTGCGCTAATTGTTCCCTAGACGTTAAGGTTACAAAATATTTTACAAAAAAATGTTACTTGACTTACTTTTATTCTCATTAGTGTATTTAAAATCAATTTGTACACAATATTGTACTTACAAAAAATACAAAAATATTATCCTAAATTTTTTTTTGAATTTTTCCTGTTTTTTTTCTTTTTCCTATACATCCATTTTGATGTAAAACTGATGTGATATTAAATAAATAAAATATATAAAACTTGTACCAATTTCCAAAAAAAGATTTACAAGGACACATATAAATTCTTGTGGTATGCAAAATTTGTTTTTTTTTATTTTCATCCATTTACTCATCTACTCAAACCTGAAACTCCTCTCCAACTCCAACTTGACGTTTTAACCAGGAATACAAAAAAAAAAAAAAACAAGAGAAAAATAAATTGATTATGATTATCCATTCAGTTGTAAAGCAATATTCTAAGATGGTAGAAAATGTGCCTAAAAAATGTCCTTATCAAAAATATTATTTTTTGTAAAAGCATAACGGGCAAATGTGTTAGGATTTAATTGGATTACGATGCACAAGTACAAAAAAAAAAATGTTTTCAGGGAAATTTGGAATTTATTGGGAGCAAGAAAAAGTTTAAGTCAGATTGTATTAATATTTTGAAATACTTCAGTTTTGGGTAAAATTATTAATTAAAATTACTTTCACTATAAGTAATGATTATCTAATAATTCAATATGACTTATAGGGTATATTTTCCCGTAATTGACTCTTTTTTTTCAATTTTTTTTCAATAAGCCTTTTCCAAATTAACCGATTGCGTTGTCTTTTTTTATGCAGACAATTCAATGCAGATGATTTACAGGAATGTTAAAAATAAATATATTTCCGCATAATTATATAAATGCATTTTCGCGCGTTTTTATTTTAACTGTAAGATACTTAAGAGTTCGTCTAAAAATTTCCAATGTCAAAAGGAATTTCATAATTTGGACTTGTGTCAGCATTTATGATAAGTCCGCTATTAATACATACAGACTACCACAGATACTTACGCACTTATAAAAGCTTCACTGCAGAGAAATGTTGTTGTTGTTTTCTAATGGGGGATAGCATGTTTCATCCTAACACATAGGCCTTAGGGCCCGTTGCACAACCCACTTTCAATACTTTCTATCAATGTATAAGTAACATTGTTTAGTTTGTTTATATTATATATTTGTATATTTTAAATTATATTTGGTCACCAAGAGGATAAATATTTCATAATCTGTACTGCCGTCCTAAGTAAGAAAGTCGTTTCCACATTTTCTTGGTTTTAGGTAATTTAACTTTTAGTATTTTCTATTAGCGCATCGCTATGCTGAATTATTTTTGACTTTTTTTGAAAAATATGTCAAATAAAGAAAAACAATTTTTTTGAACTTACTATAGAGAAAAGATTGTATTAGGCGTTCATGGTTAATTTGGAAATACGATTTTTTTCCTAAGTAATACTGAATTTATTAAGTTATTAAAGCTTAGACATAGATGCGACATATTAGGTATAAGTTTTTAATGAATTTGCAACGAGATATGTCACATTTTTTCTTAGTAAAAAGTTGTGAGACATTTATCTAATGTCAAATATTCCATTATCTCGAAAATTCGCTTTTGGCGCTTACCACTTTTTTTCCTTGGTACGACAGTGTACTGGAATCGAATCGGCAGCGATTCGGCTAGTTAGTCAAATACTTTTTTGCTTACTAAATTTAATTTTAATAAAAATTAAAAAATTTAATTAAATGATAACTTTAAATTGTTTGGAATTAATTAAGATGATCAAAAAAACCTATTATTAAATGACCTTAAAAAATTAAATTTGATAATAAGTTGTTCGAGTTCTTTGTAATTTTTATAATTTTTCTTTTTAGATCATAATTTATAGATTTAGTACAATGTAATTTTAAGCACATTTTCAAGAAAAAAATTTTAATTTAAAATTGTAATAATGTTTGTCCATCCGTCCGTGTGTCTAGAAAGCTTTAACATCGTTTTGACAAAAGAAAAAGTATGGATAAGTTTTGTACGAAATTTGTTTTATGAATGATCGATTTTCTTAAGCCCTATCCATTACAGAGCCTCAGCACCCCAAATGTCGGAATAGCCTTATATTTAAATTGCTGCTACAACAGTTTTATAAAATTTTTTTTAATATGAAAACGTCAAACGATAACGGATTTCACGATTATTATAAAATATATTTAACTGGTATAGTGTTGTCATCTGGTACTTTGATTTACCATTATGCGAATTACTAAATCTAAATTTTTGCTAAAGTCTTGACTGTTCCTACCTACCAAACAGTTTGAGTTTAGGTGCTGTAAGATTTTAAAAACAAAAAATTGTAATTTTTTAAGCACCTTTTTGAAAATCAAGATAAAAAATTATATTTTGACGTGTACTTACAGTTACTCTTAATTTTTAAGACTTTTCTTAAAATGAAATAGTATCCCTTGAATTCTAACAGTTTTCTATAAAATTACAAAGATACGCAGCAATAGTTATTATGGCACACACTTTAATTTTTAAAATGTGCTGTTTAAATAACCCTTAGCTTTTAAATTACTTGTTTTATATTTTTATTCCTACATAATAGAATTTACGTAGGAATATTAAAAAAAAACTATAAACTGCTTTTAAGTACTTATAGTGTCTAAAAAGAAATTTATGTTTTTATGTAATACACAAAGTACATAAACCTACTCAAAAGGAACTAAGTCTCATTTAATATTAAATTGGTAAGAAAATTTTTATATGTGTAGGTGTTACAAAATTGTTTGAGGCGACTTTTTAAAAAGAATCAAAATAATTAATTGTAATTGGTCATGTTTTAAAGTTAAAAGTTAATTTTAAAAATTTTTCGGTATGAAATATAATATTATATTTATATCAAAAAAATTAAAGAACTTGAAATTTATTTATGAAATTTAATTTTAAAGTTAAAAATTTCTAAAAATTATTTTACAAGGAATTTAAGGGACACTAAATTCAAAATTAAGTTTCTTTCAATATCTAATAAAGTAATCTTAAAGTAATCATACTTATGTCAGAATTCTATGACAAGTGAAACAATAATAAGAAAACCTTAAAGAATTCAATACTGTTGATTATTTGGCAATGATTTTTGTATAAGATTATGAATACCCAAATGCTAAATTTTGTGCGCCATCTATTGAGAATATAAACAATTAAGATTTTGATATTCGTTTTTAAAATGCTAGATGTAAATATCGTTTATATAAAAATTGTTACCTTAATACATGTTTTTTGCTTACCTTTGAGCAAAAAGAGTAGTTGGAAGTTGTTTGTAAATGGGACGCTTTATTTTTGATTCGAGTATAAAATTGTCAGATTAATTATCATATACATACATTTGTCATTTTAAAAGTATCTGCATTTTGAGAAGTTAATTATATTTAATATATTTAAATATTGAAAATAAAGTGAAAAAAATGAAGGTTTATTATTGATATACAAGATACAAATGATATTTTTTAAATTAGAAGAATTAAGCTATAAGATTATTAATATGTAAGTTTATAAAGGTTTACACTTTCATAATTATAAATTTATTTCAAGTATAAGTATAAACAATTAACTTTGTTTCTTAATAAGCCGGAGTACTTACATATGTATTTGATACATTTTTTACTTTATGCTCCCATATAAAATTAATTCTACTTTTCTCTTATACAAGAGCATGCACAAAGTTATTTAAGACTAGGCTTCAATTTCATTAATCCTTAAAGTCACTAAGCCGTTGATTACTCCGTCGTTGTTAAATTATATAAGTAATGAACACACAAATGCTGAATTGGGCTACATAAATTGTCTTATTACGATATATTTTTACAATTTTACAATTTTTTTATTTTAAGTAGTTATAAATAGACCTGAGTTAGAACCCAACATCATCAACTAGACATTTAAATTTAAATCGTTTCAAAAATCTTGACCTAAAGATCTTGATAAAAGTTTCTTTGTTATTTGGTTTTATAAAATTAAAATCTTCAATTGTTTCAATACTTTGCTTAAAGTGGCGAATACCTTATATTTTTTAGTAGTATATGAAGTATGTACAATATGCAACATTTCTAAAAATAATTTTAATAGTTCGTAAACTGAATAATAAGTTCAATATTAAAAACCTATATATAATTCTTTCCCTCCCATCTATTAGTTGACACTACCGAGACACCTTTACGTTCAGCTAACAAACTTAAACCCTCTTTGTTTTACCTATTCTACGAAGGGGTTAAAGATTGACATATTTTATTATTAATAAATAATCAAACTTCTAATATATTTCTATATAAAAACTGCAGGTAATCGTAATTGAATTGTTTTACGAAATTAATTATTTTACTTTTAATAAGTTCTATATCGACTTTTTATGAGGATTTTTTGCAGAATACTTGAAGTAATACCTGAAAATGATGGACACAGGTTTTAAAATTTAACTTTGTACCATTTTTGAAATATAATTACTCGACTCCCAAAAATATATTTATTACTTTGTTCTATATAAATATTAATAAAATTTTACTTATAATTTAACTCTAAAAAATAAATATATATATATATATATATTGCTCTTCTTTGTTATTTATTTTCAGGTGAGTCAATCAATCAAATTATTAATTACATTTTAAAATGTTCTATGAAAATATTTGTAAATATTATTAAATATTATAATACAAGGTAAATATTAATTATTATTCATTTTTGAATTCAATGGGAAAAATTCTAAAATAACCAAATCATTAATATTATTTGTAATTGTAAAAACGATCTACATGTAATTTAATAAGTTTTTGGTATTTTAAACAATTTTTACAATTATTAATTTTCAAAAAAATTTTTAATTTTCAACAAACTTTTAATTTTGGTCTAGAAAAATAAGTTCTAATATTTACTAAATAAAATACCTAGCAAATCTATATTCTGCAATTTTAATTTTTAAAAATTTCTAAACTTTATAAATATCACATGTGAGTGCTCACGTTGCGTTAAGCGTCATTTAGACAATTATTTGAAAATCTAAGACGTTTCTACATGTTATAAGGCCTAGTACTATCCCATGTTTAAATTGTATGTGGAACTCATTACAATTTTAATAACACGAATATAATAAGACCCCCTGTTCCAACATGTTCCTATGGTATAGAAAGGCTTATTACTCTTATTAGCTTTTTTTATAGACCTTAAAAAAAAATAAAATAAAATATACGAGTATTTTAACATATTCACTGCACATTTTCTATAAATTCAATCATTCAAATAACCACGGTCATTAAAAATGACAGTTATGACAAGCGCTGTGTTAATTTAAATTGTTTACAATTCGAAGCGTGACGCAAGAATAAGTAATGCGATGCGTTGATAGTGTTGTTCTGGACGCTTAATTTTTTTAGTAATGAATTGTCAAAATAAAATCTATTTAATTTATTTAAAAATTTTGTTAAAAATAAAAATTACGAAAAGATGTAAAGTGATACAAACGTAATTTACAAAAAAAAAATGGAAAAATCTAAAAAAATATGCAGTTCTTCCTGTCATTTTTTTTATTTTTAATGATTTTCTTCAAAAAAAAATCTTAAACGTGTAACCAAATTGAAAGGTCTTCTTGATTTATTTAAAATTTTCAAAATTAACCGAGTTATAAACATTGGGATTTGGAAACTTTGGACGAAATTCTGAAAAAGCAACGATCATCGTTTTTTAACACGAATCTTGACGCAACTAAATGACGCGTCACTTCAAACGACTTGACCAATTCGACTTCACTTCAAATTTTTCAATTTAATCACCCATTAATCATTTTAAACTTTAAAGCAATGATAATACAAATTTAATTTTAAAAATTTTACTAACATTAATAAAATGATTTTTCAATTTAAAATTGACTAGTTTTCTTTTATGGGTTGATATTGTATTCAAAACCCAATCCATCACAATTAATTTTATGGTATTTCATTGTCTTTCTTAAGCTTCCTTTGAAATTCTTAAAATTTTAAATCTTTTTCCAACTAGATATTTTTGAACAAAAATTCTTCAAATTGATTTGGAAAATTAATGAGATTTTAATACTTTGGTTTTGAGTGGAATTATCGACGTTCTTTAACTTAAATTAACATAAAATAATAATAAAATAGAAATTTGTTTAGTACCACAAACTTCTCAATTTGGTTAAAAATTTTTTTTCAATATATTCAAATTTTCGAACTGATGACAGGGTGATTTATAATATCTGTATTTCTATTCATCTGTAATTAATCATTAGCAAACCAATCCATCTAGAATCTAGGTATGCCACCCTAGTTTTACTCTATATGTAACCAATATAAGTATTTGAAATTTAATTAATTTTTTCTCCAAGGGTTGTGGAAACCATCAAGAGACACCAGAAACTTAAAGCTCTTCTTGGTGGTGTGAGAATTTAATCCGCTGAAGTCTTCGCCTCCTATAGTAGGATTATTCTCCAGGACAGTGAGATAAATTCCTCAATTAACGGTCGAGGAAATACTAATGGAAGAAGAATAGGAAGAGATATTTTATTTTAATTAAGGATTGTATGGGAAATTATTCCTCATGGATTTTTAAATCATGTAAAAATTGGGAAATATATAAGTGGGTTCTCATAATAAGTTCCTTGAGAAACACATGTAGAATATGTTCCCTTGAGAAACATAAATGAATATGTTCCCTAACAGTGAAAGCCCCATCTTCTTCTTTTAATGCCTATTCATGCCTATGCTCGATATCAGCGATCAGTTCTTAATATTTTTCAGCCACCATAGTTGCTTTCTGCTTTCGACAATAAGTTGTAGCAATTAAAAAATTCCTATTAATTCTTCCGTTATAATTCCGCATTAAACAGCCAAAATAGATTGCTTTTCATGTTTAATTATTAAAAATAATTATCTCTCTTTCGGCACCCTCTGGAGAACTTCCACATTGGAAACTTTATCTGTCCAAGATGTCTTTAACAGATATCTATAAGTCTAGATCTTGACAGCTTCCAATCTGTTTATTATAACTACTTTGAGAATCCCGGCCTCTACATCATTTAATAAAACTGATTAGACGAACAAATTAAAGAATTGTAATCTTAAGTCCATGTTAACATCACGATTATTTAATATTGTCCTGCACTTAAAATAGTTTTGGCTTATAAGAAACATTAAATGCAGATTTCTATTCTACATTCGATTTCCATATCAGAACACAAGTATTCCATTTGGGAAACTCTCTTAACAATTATTAATTACTCACCCTGTTCAATAACTCTATCAACAATTTAAATCATTTGAAATACATTTCCAAGGAAATTCCTTTCATTTCAAAAACTTATCAGTACAGTAAAGTTTTTTTTATACACTATATCTTGAAAATGTCCAAATCATTCACACAATATATCTATGAGATACACATATGTATAAAATGTTTATATTGAAAAGGAAACTATTCATGAAAAATGATTAAGACAGAAAATGATGAACACAAAAGATTCTTTTGGTAAAAAAAAGAAAAAAAAAAAAAAATTATAAATTTCAGTATGTCCAAATCAATGACATTTAATAATAAAGTATAAAACTAGTTTTGTGTCCAACTTTCTCATATCATCACATCTATTGATTTTAATATTATATAAAATCAAAACCAGAAAGTTTCAAAATAGTTTTTAATATAATGAAAAGAAAGGAAAAGAAAGAAATTCTTTTTTTAAATAGGAACTACAAATAAAATAACAATAAATGAATTCGTATCTTTTTCTATATTATCCTTCCAGAAATAAGTATTAACACTGATATATTATTTAATATAATTTAGTCTCACTTCAAATATTTAAAATCTTATTATAAAAAGGAAATAACACATTTAAAAAATCAAAATTGTAAATATAATACAATGTTGAACAAAATATAAGAGATGGTGATTGTGATGGATTATAATGGTGTCTGTAGATCCACTAGAACGATAAAAGTTAAAACTTTGAAGATCTGGAACTCCCCACTACTAAAAACCAAGCAAAGAGAGCAAATGCAAAGGAAACCAATTATGGCGTCCCAAACTCTGAGAGCTTAAAACGAGCTTTAAAAATGCATACGTCACAATATGGATTCTACAATTAAGTTCCTCCAGAAACATATACAAATTAAAGGAAATGAATATGTTCTCTAATTGTTGAAACCCAATATTTTTCTTTTGATGCCTATCCACTGCCGGTTGACTGCGTGTTAATTTGATGTTAAGATGGCTATAGGGTTGACATATCCCAGTGCATTTGCGGCCGTATAAGCTAAGTCTCCAATTGTTCGTAAACCAGTTCACTCCATAATATTGTTCAGCCATGAAGTTGAGAAATCTTGTACATCGTAATAAATCATATCATTTTCTACAGCAAAAGATTTCATTTCTTTATCTATATCTATCAGCTGGTATTCCCACTTATAAGTTCGAGTAGTTGTCAATTAGCAAGAAGAGGCAGCGGATATTCCGTTTTTTAATGAAGTTCTTTTGATTATTGTGTTTATGAAAAATGCTTTCAGTACATAGGTTTGCATTTAAAATATTTTAATTCGTCATTCTTTTATGCTAATTACATTGAATCACTAAATTACTTCTCAACAACAAATCTATTCGACTTCAAAGATTTGAATATAGCTCTAAGCAGTTCTTAAGTAAGATATAAAGTAGAAGCTCTTCAAAATACTTAAGTTTTCTTCTTTTTATTTTTTTCCGTAAGACAGATTCAGATCCGATATACCTACTCCCCCTGTGGTGATCTGAGAGTCCTAATCTCCAAAATTACATCCTCCGGAAAGCAGAAAATCTGAATGAAAAAATGTGTGTTGAAACAGTGTCAGAAGAATGCAATCAACACCCAAACTAGTTTCTCCATATGTAGTCCATAGAGACTAATGCCTTAGAAAGTGAAAACAAGGAATTATATTAATTAAGGATTGAACTGAATATTTGAAAATGGGCTATTTAGGTATCTGTGCTAACCCTCAATTTTATTGAAACAAAATAAAAGATTGATAGAAGTCTTTTAATTCAATTATAACAAAGATCAATCTAGTTTCCGAAATTAGATCCAAAGGTCTTTGAAGGTGTGGTTGAAATATTACTTAGCTTATAATTCCCTGTACTCCACATAATGTCCATATTTAACTAAAAGTTAATTGAACAAGTTCAAATAATTTTGTCCAACACTGTATTCATGTAAAAAACATATATTAAGAAAAAGGATATCTTTAATTGAAAATGCTACGGGTCACTTATTAATTTACATGAAAGGACATAATATAAAGAATAATATCCTTTCAGCTATTTTAACTTGAGAATTATAAAAAAAAAGTTATATCTGAAGAGATTTCCTTCTCTTTCCTTCATACTAAAAACAATTAAGTAGTACAGGGCTATAACTCCCAGGGTCATAAATCCTTTGGGGACTCCGTATTTTAGAGTAATAAGCCCTTTAGGGACTCTGGGTCTCTTCTGATCCTTTTATGATTTAAGTATGACAGTATGATAGTATAAAAATATATAAGTAAAATATTAGATGTAAAATAAATGAGATGTGTTAGAGGAAACTTATTAAAGTTGGTAAAAAAATCAAAGTTGACCGATTTTCCAGAGTATTTATATGAATTCATGTATGCGAGACTTTGTATACAAAATCAGGATTGCCAGCCTTTCAAAATTTAGTTTATATGTTAAAAAATTGTTTTTTTTTTCTAAAATTTGGAAAAAGGAAATACCCTAATTTCAAATCCAACTCTAAAATGTGTCCTAATTATTTCAGATATTATAGTTCAAGAAAGTCTGTATATATTCGAACCCGCCCATGGTTACATAATTAATATTAATATTTCTTTCAATATTACTAATAACCCTTCAGCTGAGAACTGTATAAGGAAACTATGCCCCTTCACTGTGAGTTAAAACTCTAAGAACTTATGACTTATGATTATGACTTTTGGTTTGAGGTTGACTATTTGATTTCTTCCATATATATTAAATTGGATGCAGGGTCATAACTCATAAGGTCATAATTTCCTTAAAAACTTAATACTCATAGCACTAAGCCATAACTCCGTAGGAGACTTATGCCGAACTTATTACTTATATAGTGGAACATAAGTTTCTAAGGGATTTAAGGCTCATAGCACTAGGGCATAACTCCGTAGGGGATTAATGACCTACTGTGAGTTATAACCCTGCACCCAATTTAGTACTCGTATATATGGATCAAATAGTCAACCTCAAACCAAATTTGTAAACAAACAGATACTTACACATTATATCTTATAGATATAAATCAGTTTATTGTAATTTCTTTTACTTTCTATCGTAATCTATTTTAATAATCACAGTTTATAGTTTTTTCTTTCTTTTCAAATTTTATGATTTTTCATTTAATTTAAAAAAAAAAAGTTTAAAATGTGTTTTAAAAAAACTTTCAAAAAAGGGGTTTATTTTACAGATCAAATGTTATGGCAAAATACAATTTTCATTTTCATGTCCCAGCATTGAAACAATGAGGGCCAAAAGGACTTCAAAACAAATCAAAACCAATTTCGCATTCTACATATACAATATAACATTTGTTTTTTAATAATCATCTTATTTTTTTAGAAAAATTCTGATGATCAGAGATTGAAAACTAAAATAGAAAAGATATAAAAAAAAACAAAAGTATCTTATAGATAATTTAATATATGAACTTAAAGATATTTTTGTCATAAAAAACTAAAATAAATAAAACTTGGTTATAACATTGTATCATTTATTGTATAGAATGTTATTATGTATAAATAAACTTTGTACTTCAAGATGGATTTTCTGAAGACTTTACTATAAATAATATAAAAATGTCCTGTGGTAATTTTTACTTCGATGACAATTTCAATTGTTTTTTTTTTTTTTTTTTTGTTTTTCTTATTTTTGTGGGACAAATTTCATTTGTAATCGAATGAATTAAAATGGATTTAAAAATGTAATTTGTTCCAAAAATAAATTTTTAAGTTTATTATATTGAAAACACCAATTATTTTGTTTTTTCTTGCGAAAAATATCATGAAAAATTAAATTTGAAAAGTGGATTTGATTATAATTGCGAATTAAAGGAATTGAAGTATAAGAAACGACAAAGTATAGAAAGTTAATAAGGAAACTTTTCCCAGAAGATATTTGTTTCAGTTAGTTATTTCTTTCATTATACTCTATACTAAGGATATACGGGTAATAGGTATAGGTTAAATTTTACTTTTGTATGGAATATAGGGGTATAATGAGACGGAATAGGGATTACTTTGGCTAGATATGGAAATTGAACATAATTTTAATCAGCGTCATTTTGTGAATCGATTAAGCAATGTTCGTTTATTGGTACGAAATCGGGCAATGGGTTCGACTTGTGGTAGCTGACCAATAAAGATAGAACTTTCAAATTTGGTAGAAGGTTGTATTTTCATATATCCTTTGTTTCCTGAAATTTAGGGTTTGAGTGAATTGAAGTGAGGGTTCATATAACTGTCAACTAAATTTATTAGGTGTAGGATATTACTAAGTTGCTTGCATCAACTCATTGTTATTTCATTACTTCTTTTATTGTCCAGATTGTTTAAATTTTTATTATAGGACTCTCACTGTACCTATTTCTCTCCATTTTGGAGTTGGAAATCATGTCTTCAACTTTTTGACTTTTTCTTAATTAAAACATACCCAAATAACTCTATTGCTGGTAAACCAAACCAAATTTTTTGAGTTGTGCATAACTAATGATATCCAACTTCTTCCACTTTGTCTATGACTAACAGCTTTACCATGCAATATAAATTTAAAAATATCTTTTACTTCTCATTCCTCGTTATGTGCTTCGGTACCTTTTGGTTTAAATGTTCTATGAACCTTAACGTTTTTAATTTTATTTCATCAATTTATCTTTAGCGTTCTTCTTAAGGTCCAAAGTCGTGGAAATGAATTTGTTGAGTGCGTTTTTGCTAGTATACACGCAAATTTTTCCTCTTTTATTCCATACTGATATAAGAGATCATTGCTTCTACAAAGCTTTTCCATCTACTTATATTTTGTGCGATGAATTTCGTTTGTGACCATGTCTTGTTATATCATTTTGGGTTTTTCTCCCTCTATTATTATTCAGCTCCATTTATTTTTAGGTCTTCCAACATTTCTCTTTTCTTGAGGATCCCATTCCATTGTCTGCCTTACGATGCAGTTAAGATATCTTCGAAGAATGTAACCTATTCATATGTACTTCCTCCTTTATTGTTACTTTTATTAGTTCTTGAGCAGTAGATTTACAGAGATCTTTGTTGCTTATTTTCCTTGACCAGGATATTCTGCATATAACTCGAAGATATTTTGATTACGAATACCAGTAGTTTGTATGTTTTATTTTTGTTAACCAAGCAAGTTTCACTACCATATTAGAGGACGCAATTTGTGCGTGCCTATTTGGAATATTTTTCGCTTCAATTTTCTCACGATTCGCCAAAACTTAATATTACAGACTTCTCGTTTCAGACGTTGCCGAATGCTTGTTTGCTGATAAATAATACGCTCTTCTTCAACTTGTTCTGCAGTTTAAAATATTTGAGGACAAAAGATTTGTTCTAGACAACAATTGTCTTGGATGAACAACGTCAACGACGGCCCTCAAAACGGTGAAAAAATTAATAAATGCTGCTCATAACGCACAGAGCTTATGAAATATATGTACATAGACATGCTTTTTTTTCATAAGATATAAAAGCGGTTCTCTAAGAAAACAACAATTGAAGAGAATTAATCAGTACAACCATCTACTAATTGATACAAGTTTCCAAAAAAAAAAGTAACCATTCTTTCCTAATACATTATTAGTACCCTTAGAATTAGTTACCCAATTTGTATTCAAATTAATTTCTACACAATTTAAATAAAATTCTAATCTTTGATAACTTTACAATAACTTTTTGTTATTATTTTAACGGTCTTAATAATGTAAAACTTTTATCCTATGATACGGTTGTTATAAATAGTTTTACAAAAATAAACAAAACTCATTCTTAAATCTATCTTAGTACAATCTTAGTTAAATAATAAGCACTGGGTGTACGTCATCAAGTAGTATAACGGTATTCATAGTTATTTTTTTCACAAGCATCTTTTGAATAACTTTTCTTACTCCTGTAAACTTATTTATAGTAACTATTGTACCGATGTTCTAACAGTACGAGTACCTACATGTATATACACCATGTACCAATTTAACTGTACAAATAAAACAAATAAAATATATATATACAATCATCTTATAAGGTATTTTATTGAGCGTTTCTAGACCATGAAGATACCATGTATTAACAAAATTGTTATTTTTTTATTGTGTGTAGAGTTTTTTTTAAGGATTCTGTAGTAAAATAAAAACAAACTAACGGTAAAAGCTAGGTATAGGTATTTTCATTATTTTCATTGTTTCTTAAAACTTTTTTTTTTTATTTTTTTTTTTATTTGTTTTAAGTCAATATACACATATAAGGAGCATAAAAGTAGTAACAATGTCAGTTAAGTACAGAAGACTTAACAAGATTATCATGATAATGATTATTGTTATGAAAATGATTCTGATGATATTGATGATATGAATGTGTTTTAGTTATGTTTCTGTTGTTGTTGTTGTAGTTGTTGCTTGTTTGTTTGATGATTGTGTTATGAGTGATGTTATATTAAAAATGTATAATATCATGTGTGTACACATGTATACATACATTAAATATTATGCAATAAAGTTAACGAACCAAAAAACTGAATGTTCACCAACTATCATTATGAATGTTATAACATTGTTTGTTTTTTTTTGTGTAGTTGTTTTCTAATCTCGTTTTTTTTTGGTTTTTGATAAATGATCTGCAACATTTATATACAAGTAGCTGGTAGTTAGAATAAAATATATACTTCACATATATACCGGAATATTGAAATTGAGAATATAGGTTTGGTACCTATGCATATCTTCCTGGAAGAGTTTCTTTTATTTATATATCTCTAAAGGGGTTCATTTTTTTTTTTTTAAAAAGTATCTATTGAATACAATAGAATTTAAAAGTTTCCTACAAATGAATCCGGTGTGGTGTGTTTTAGATATAATTTAGCATCTAAAGGTTTATTAGATTAAAACGTATAGTTGGTTATATCTTAACATGTAAAATTAAGTTTAATAAAAGATTTTTGTTGTTTAAGATTGTTTATCAAGCTTACTGAAGTGTTAAATACTTTGAAATATTTATAAGAAAATTAAAATTGTTTTCGTTTTTTTTTTTAAGTTAATTAATGTTAAGAAACTTAAAATAAATATCCGGTAAGATACGATACCCTAAAAACAAAAACTTTATCTTAAAAATTTAATAACGGGATTTGCTTTTATTAATCGTTGCAATTGTCTGAAGCAAAGTTTATTGGTTTCAATTGACAGTTAATTTTTAAAATTGAAGGAGGTGGAAATTTTCAAAAAGCATCAGAAAATCTTAACTACCTGAGGGCTGCATGTTAACTAAAGCTCCCTCCCTGTCCGGAGCGTAGCACACTATAAAGACTGAGAAAAAACGAAGGAATAAGGATAGAAAAGCTATTCTATTTCAATTAGGGTTGAACCCCACTCTATTTAGAACCTGTCAGGGGATAAAAATTGAAATTTTGTTATTTTTAAACACGTGTAACTTGAATACCTGTTCAAAGTTTTTTAAGTAAAATAAAAAAAATTAGGTGGCTAGATCTTTGAGAATCAACATAAGTTTGTTCAGAAAAATTTCGAAGCCTGCCTTAAATTCAAAGGCAATTGAGACTTAAAACTTTCTTATATTTTTAAAGTAGAAACTTAGGCAGCTTTGTATATATATCCAAGTTTAAACTTAACATTACATGTAAAAATTTTATTTGCTTGCATTAGGCTTATATTCTTAAGATGGATTTCCTTATTATTCATAAATTTAAAATAATTAATGAAATACATAAATTATTATATTATCAATCTATTTTTTTACATTTTTTACCCAAGACTCAATATGAAACATTGTGTAGTTTTGATAAGGCGCTTTTTTAAGAATTCTTGGCGGTTTTCATCTCTGGTTTTAATGTTAATTCTATTTGCATAAAAAAATTTAATTACGTATACAAAGTACTTAAAATTATTTTTAATTTTCGTAGTTTCACTACACAATATGTATATTGTATTGCAATTAAAATTTTAATTCATATTAAAATCATAAATTATATATAAGTGCTTCATTTAAATTAATAAAAAAACTGTTATACATATGAGAAGTTCCTATTCAGCAAAGTATGTATGTAACGGAAAATAATACTGAAAAGTGCTTTTTATATAATCCCTATCCAGAAAGATCCCAGAAGAAAAATGAATATAAATACTTATAAAACAATGGGTTTATAAAAGTGGTCGGAGATTTTGTTTCTATCAGCTATTATATTTATTTATTCTATCTCCTATTGTCTTCGTACCATTCTTCTTATCTTCCGTCTTCTTCTATTCTTCTATCTATTACAATTAAAGATCCGATCCTGATGCTTCTTCACGTGCTCTTTTGACAAAATTAACATTTATCAAATGACATGTATATATAAGCAAGTGGGTTGGTTGTTCGGAAATAAAATAATTTCAAGTTTTTTAATAGAAATTAAATTTTTATCCAAAAAGTTCAATGACTTGAAAAAAAAAAAAAATTGGGCCCACCCTAAAAGTTGGTACGAGTAATGTCATACTTTACTCGCCCAGCTTAAAATTTAACCTCGTAGCTTTATTAGATTCACAATCATCGAATTGACAACTTTGTATGGCAGCTTCTGGAAGCCTTGATCCGATTTTAACCAAAAGCAATAGGAAACTTAGAAACTATCTAAAAAATGTTTAGTGTGAATTTCTAAACCTTAGCTCTAGTTTTTAAATACCAGCTCTAGACGAGTATAATTAACCCTGACAAAATAAAAATTTTTAAACTACACTTCATTGTAATCATATGAAATCATAGCTCGATAAATACATAAAAGAAAATAACAAAAAAAAAACAAAAAACAAAAACTCATATAATTTAATATTGTATACAAGATGTACTGCAAAATTTCAAATTTTTATATGAAAACTTTGGAGTTATAACAGTTTGTTGTTCGAGAGCTACCCGAAGTTTTGGTTGGATCTTTCCGGTTTCGAAAAAATCGGAAACCTAAAAATTGTTTAAAAAATATTTTTAACTGTAGCTCTTTTGGTTTATGATTTATCTTGCTGACACACGAACGGATGTACAAACACACATATCTAGATCGATTTTTACTTTTCAATGCTGATCCGATACGTACCTTTGAAACTAAATTTAGCTCGTCTGGATCGATGCGTTACAAACGAAGGAGTAATTTTAATATACCCGTGGCGTTATTCATATGCAGTCTTATCAATAACGAAGAACAGCATACCCCTATAACGTTTGGAGCCATTTTAGTTCCTGTTTTGAAAATTGCGGCAATAAAAAGGCTCATTGTATTTAAATTGGAGTTTTAAAATTTTATTTTTAGAACGAAAAATTTTAAAATTCACAATTATTTAAAAACAAAAAATAGATATAAAAATAAATTTTTAATTTATTTCCAAGACCACACACTAAAAATCCATTCCTTATTCCGTTGTTTTTTAATGTTAAAGATTTGTATCACCGAATTATGTCATCACATTTCATTATTTTCATTTTTATTTTAGAATATCTTAATTTTAAAATTTATATACATGTTATAAAAATAAAAAAAAAACAAAAAACCAAAATATATTGTCATTGTGTATAATATATCTTTTAAATATAATCTAAAGATACTCTTTAATATCTTTTCAGTATGTCCTTTCATTAAATCCATTTCCATTTCCATTTTTATTTTTTTTGTCTCTGTCTTATTTTTTTTTGTCGTTTACTTTCGTTGCATCCTTGAAACGAAGATTCTAATTTCAAATAACAAAAAATAAAAATTCAATGTAATAAATCGTTTTTTTGTCTCTTTCTTTCATTTTTTTAAATATACCTGAAGCATAACATTATGAATGTGACGGATGCTTTTTATTATTTCAGGTATGAAAAAACAAAAAACAAAAAACCTGGGTAGAAAAAAAAAAAAACAAAATTAAAAAATATGGAATGAAAAATAAAAAAAATTTTTTTTTTAAATTGCTAAAAAAAACAAAAACAACTCCTTGTGGCCATTTCTATTATAAATTTTTAGTATTTTTTCTGTTTTTTACTCTCTCTCTCTCATGCTCTGATTGTTGTTGTTGTTTTATTTTGAATATTTTTTGACTTTTAATTTTGTTGTTGTTGTTGCTGGTTGTTATCTTTGGTTATTTCATAATTTTTTTTTATTATTTTTTGTTGTTTGTTTTTTTTTTTTGAAATATTTTTTTCATAATTAAAATTTTGTTTGTTTTTTTTTTTACTATCTTCAGATGTTGAATTTAAAACCATTTTTTAATATTCTGATACTCTCCAAGTTGTATTGGAATTTGGAACAGATGTTTAAAATAGCAAATATATAAAATATTTTAATGTTGGAATATTAAAAAAAAGAGTCTGAGAGTGATGCATTATGTAAACTAGAGCTTAGTTTATTTTGCTTTGTTTTAATTTATTAAAAAAATATGAAGTTAAGGTCAATAGTAAAGGTCAACAAATTGAAAAATTTAAGGTTAACGAAGAATTGTGAATGTCTAATTTTTAAACGCTAATTGAAATTTGGTTTAATATGGTTCTCTTTTATAACAGATTCTTAGTTTTCAGCCATTGAAAGCTAGCACAACTTCCAATCCTTTATCGAATCTAAAACCCTTGAGAGCATCGCTTCGTTTGATTAAATCAAAAAATGAGATTGATTCAAATCAATAAAGAGGAGTTTTCGACCTCCTAAAGTTATGCACAAGAATTTAGAAATTCCCTGTACAACTTTTTCGAAAATAATTGATTATGAACTATCATTACACAATTTGTT
This sequence comes from Dolichopus griseipennis, assembly GCA_963082915.1. Taxonomy (NCBI): domain Eukaryota; kingdom Metazoa; phylum Arthropoda; class Insecta; order Diptera; family Dolichopodidae; genus Dolichopus; species Dolichopus griseipennis. The sequence continues at coordinate 23,133,084 of OY720441.1, read as the reverse complement.
TCATCAAATTTTTATCTGGACTTTCGGAAAAACTACAATTAGTTTATTGAAAATGTGGTCGATTGTTATAAAAAAGGTTGTTGGATGTTCTGCACTTACATTGCAATCTAGAACTTCCCCTTCCACGATTAAGTTATCGTAAATTAGACTGATTGTTTTAGAGAGATTTTAGAGCCCCCTGTCCTTGTATTTGAACCTGCCATTCCCCCTCCATCTTTGTATCTAAGGATTTCCTAATATTTCCTACAAATAATTTTCTATAATCTGAAGTTTTAATAATTGTAGTAGATTAACTGGTATGTAAAAATTACTTACACTTTTTGAGGTACCCTTTACTTTTTAAAATATAAATTACTCATTCTGTACGAAAGCTAATATAATCAACCGAACTGCAGTTCAATAAGTTTAGTAATATTTTATTGGAACACCCTAAAAAATATACAGAAATTTTTGGACTAAATATATTCGAATTTGACAAATTTGCTGCATTCCCATTTAATGTGCAAATTAATGTTCGAAAACGCTGTAAACTTCTCATTTGAAACAATGTGTCACAATTGCTTTAATATGACGTCTCTAAGAGTGAGGTTTCCACAGCAATCCGCAAGCATAAAAAATTCAAAATATTAGTAAATAAATTAATATACGCCTAAATGTATGCAATTATCCTATTGTAAATGCTGTAGTATTTACTTTTTAGATAGAACGGCCTGTGATATACAAATATATTGGAACTTTAATATAAAAATTTTTTAAAATAAATTTTTCGGAACCACTTTTTCACGTTAAACAAAAATAAAATTAATAAAAATTTTACCATCACTACTAGGTACTACCCCTACTACTATTCATTTTATTTTTAGTTTTTTATTATTTCATTCTTCTTTGGGCTTAAATTTAACCACGTGGTCATATATTATTTATAATAACTACATATAAGAGAGACTACACAAACTAAAAGCTATAAAGTATTTTAAGGCCTAAAATGGATCGTAATAATATCTTCAGTTTTACAACTTCCAGTAAAAATAAAACCAAAAATAACATATAAAATATTAAAAGTGAACTTAATTCTTTTTCACTTTTGTTTCTTGGTTTGGTTTTTTGTGGACCGTGAATTTTGATTATAGGGCGTAGGTTATGCCATCTTGTGATGGACTCTGGTAAAAATGAAATGAAATTTTTATTTATATAATTTTTTCCATGTGATTTATGGAGAAGCATTAAATACAAAAGTTGGATTGTGTTATTTTTTATTTCATTACTTTTACTTTTAATTTATGTTTGTTCTTTAAACAAATCAAGTTCTGTAGAGATTCCCTTTAAAATTTATTTATTAAAATTTATAATATTTTATTGAGATAGTTTTTAGCACATTTTCAAAAGATTTTTTGTAAGCCCCCTAAAGTCGGAAAAAGCCCTATATTTAAATTGCTATAACAAGAGTTTTGTCAATTTGAAAACGGTGAAAAACAGCTTAAAGGCTTTATAGATTTTTGAAAGCAAATGTTTAGGTTTGCCATACGGTACTAAAATTTACCATTATGCAAAACTCACTTTTTCAAAATATTTGGCCCACATAATTTTTAAATATGGTTCAAACTACAGTCTTGAAATTTTGGGAGAAGTTAGATCCTCAAAAATTAGTTGCTGTTGGATATTTTGTGACGCTTCCTGTTTAGGAGTTGTAAAGACAGATCCTCGAGTATTATCATAAGTTTGCTTAGTAAAAATGTGGGTACCCTCCACTTTGAAGGGCTATTAGGACTTAAAAATTAAAACTTCCATGTTTGAATTATTCAATTTATCTAGTGAATAATCATTTAAAGAATGCACTTCCCTAGGTTGGAAACAGGCTTTTTTCTTTAAATATTGGATCTCTTATCAAGTTTTAATTGTAGGAGTTTATCCAAATAAATTAAATTGTTACGGATAACTTCAAGATCTTAATTTAGCTTGGTAAAGTCCAAATATCATAGTAAAATCTGAAGCTAATTTTTGTAACCACCCGGTTTAGTAAGATTCGTCCTATGATGAAGAAAGTTAATCTATGATAAGGTATATTCAAGCTCTGCTTCATAGTTATTTGATACTTCTTAAAGATTCTAGACACAGCTTTTAATAAGATTCCTCCTATAGTTAAGGAAGTTATTCTAAGGTAAGGTATATACAAGCTCTTGTTGTTTCATAGTTACATGATACTTCTTAAAGATTCCAGAGACATTCTTAAAACTATAGTACTTTAGCTTTATTTAATTAACCGATTTACATTCAAAATCTGTTATAGCTTCCTGGGCCTCTGACATTCAAATAGGGAGCGATTTTTCTACGAGCAACTATTCAGGAAAAATAGTTATATAGAAGAACGACAAGTGAGCGCAAAATTAGATTACCTCTCATCGACTGACTGAAAAATCACTCGCTTGCTGCCTCTGTGTTCCCGGCCTTATATAAAGTTTTCAATATAATGCTTTGTTTCTGTTAATGTACTTTGATATAAAATTGATATAAAAGACAAAACTGACTTAAGTCCAGCTTTATGGCAACCTTAACTTTTTTATTCGAATTTAATCTATCTAAATACACTTTAAGTTTTATAAATTCGAAATTCATTAATAATTAGTATCATGTCAGAGCATCAATCATTACGTGGCCAAGTTTCAAATACTTAAATAAAGTAGGGTCTTTTAATTGGAAAGGTGACCCCGAAGATACAAAGCAGCATATAATCTAATAATTGAATTAATATTCTAAACTGATTTTTATGGAACTACATAACATTATACAGAAATGAGAACTTGAAATGGAATACATAAACAATTAAACGATTTATTAGTATTATTAATTTATAACATCTTTTAATTAACATTTTAATCTTCTTCAGATATTCTTGGAATAAAGGATATCGATCTATTTTATAATGATACTTAATTACTTTTTCAAATTTATGACATTCATCTGCTCCGGAGGATGAATTTCGAAATAAATTAATTTTTTTTCCATCCATTGTAGACCATTTTTTGAACAAGCGATCCATTTACAGATTTGATTAAAAAAACAACCGCCGAAGTAATTCTGTTAAAATCCATAAAATCATAACATATTGATAAAGATAAATTTAATTCTCCATTCATTTTATATATCTTTTAAATTTAAATCAAATTCTTTTTCATTCTTAAGTTTCTCTCTCGTTTTTTTTAGCTAATTTTATTTTCCATTAACCTTTGCCAAGAAACCAATAAATTTAAGACTTTTCCGATTTCCTTTAATATTTCTTTTCCAATCCAACACCTTTTTTCAAAAAAATAAAAAAAATTAAAAAGAATTTTAAAATAAATCTTTTCAACCAAATTCAAAAAAACAAAAATAAAATATAACAATACACAATATACAATAAGAGAGAAGCTGAAGATGAACAATTTCATCATGGATACATATATATATATACATTCTATAATACATATAGTATACTGTATCTCATGGTAGACTCGAACAAAACCAAAACCATGCCTTCAAAAAACAAAATTTATATAAAACATTTTTATCTGTATTCCACATCGATGAAATTAATGGGATAATTATGGCAATATTTAATCAGGATTCTGGAGGATTTAGGATAATAATAAAAGTGATAACTATATAGACAAGCCTTGTATATATATGCAAGCAATTATATATTAAGTTCACATTATGTATTTTTGTATCATTCGCGGGTTTGTTTTATAATTACAAATGAGGACAAACAGCAATTTTAAAATTTTCATTTTCATTTTGTATCTTTTAAAGGAAAAAAAATTTTCATTTCCCTTTGCGGGGGAAGTGGGAAAAATAATTTTCTTTTAGGCAAAAATAAAATACTACAAATGAGAAAAGAAAAACCTAAAGTTTTTAAAGAAGGACATTTCCAAAACTGAAAATGTTTCATACTGGGTTTGGGATTAAAAATATACAAGGTGTCCGTATTTCAGGGGTCAGAGGTGAGACGATAGATGTGGAAAAAATGTGAGGGCAAATACAGTTACTTAAAAAAAAAACATTGAAAAATGTCAATATTTTTCATATCAAAGTCCTCATCCCTCTTTAACTATGAAAGATAATATTAAATTTAGATATGATTAAGAGGCCCATAACATCAATTAGCTATTGGCACCTACACGAGTCTTCTATATTGAACAGAGGTGGATTTTTTAAAAAGTTAATGAAGTTACTTTGACAGCCGTTATCTCGGAAACAATTCCTCCCTTGGACCATTTTTTTTTTTTTATGAACTTCTATATCACCTCTCCTCTTCCTAGACTCTGAGTTCCAGATACCCTGTATATAAAAATAAATTGATAATATTATTATAGTAGCTCCCACATATAATTGCCACAGAAAACTTTTACAGAAATTGAGCAATTATCCGGAAACGCACTTAACCAAAATTCCGTTAGTGTTATATAAGTGTTTAAAAATAGATAAATTTCAATAGATTTTTTATACTTCACAGCTCCTAAACACTGGGCATACCAAATAAATGACTCAAACTAATTTCTAACTATCCAACTTCTGCCAAAGCTTAAGTTTCTGACGGTATGGCAGCCCTATGTATTTTTTTTTAAATATATGAATAAATCTTATAAAACCAAATGTTTTTTACCGTTTTTAGATTGAAAATATACGAGTACTTAATAGAGCTCGCACTAGAACAATTGAAACATAGGACTTTTCTGGACTTTGGGAGGCTGTATCTCAGCAATGACTGGACCTATAGAAAAAATTTGTTTCATAAAATTAATTTCATTGCTTAAGTTCAAAAGGTATAGAAGTCTTGTCAACACACGGACAGGCGGACTAACGAATAGAATGAAATTATGTAGGCACATTTTTACAAAATTTTTTGACAATGTGCTGAAAATATAAAAACACAATTTCGTATAAATTACGTTTTTTTGATTGCAAATTCGTTTGTTCGTTAATTTTTTCACGAAAATATCGTTTTAAATCAAATTAATGGGAAAAATTGTCATATTAAAATTTTTATTTTGTACTTTTATTTAATTTTTTTATGAATGTTTGTCATATATAGTTCCTCTAAAGTTCGTTGGAGGCAATATATTGTATAGTAAGGAAAAATGATAGTTAATTTATTCTCAAAAAATTGAAACAGCATAGTGTACAAAAGAATATTCTCATATATTTCCCATTAGTATTGATGAAATGAAAATATTTTTCTCAAAATTTTGAATGAAAAATTTCCTATGTACAACACAAAGTACCCAAATTTTAATTTATAGCTTTAAAGCAAATATTTAGCAAATGTGCGCGATCTTTGTGTGATTAAATTTTTTGTTTTTAATATTCAATTACGGGTTTTTTCTCTATAGTTTTATGATTCCTATGTTAATTTTTTTTTAATTTTTTTTAGCTATAGATTTATCATTTTGTTTTTTAATATTATTGAAATTTTTAAAATGTAGCCTAAATATTTGCTAAAAATTTTACCGATAGTTCAGTGCAGTGGTAAAATGGCGGCTTTTCAGTCGAAAAGTTAGGGGTTCAAATCCAGGTCAGATCTTATCTATTGTATATTACAATAGTTGAATAATAAGTCCAAACGTAAAATCGGCAAAGAATTAGTGTTATCAGGCAATATTAATAACGATTTAAGAAACTGAAATCTAGTCTAAATACACTTGGTTAATATCCTATACTCCTTAAAGAAGTGGAAAAGGAATACAAAAAAATGTGCAGTACTTTGAGCGCGTAGCTGTGTTTACCAATTGGTTTTTAATTTAAGATGATGTTATTGAAAACAATTAAATTATGCCGCCATAAGTTGCCGGAACTCAAAAATTTCGACTTTCTTTTGGATCAAAGTATAGTACTTTGCAAAATTTGACATAAAAAGTTCGCTTTCAAAATTTTTTAGATTAATCGTCGTGCCAAAATGGGTTAACATATTCCAAGTCTTTTAATATAGTCAACTCAATTGTCAAAGAGAAACACGTATAAAAATTTTGAAGTCAATTAGTCAAGCAACTTTAAAATTTTTAGCCCAGAAATACCTCCGTACCCAAAAACCTTTATAATATTCAAATTTTCATGATAATCAGCTGACCAGTTTAGGAGTCCATATACAAACAAAAGGATAGACGTATACAAACAAATAAACAAACATTCGCTTTTAATATATAAAGATTTAAGGTAAAGCCAGCATTTTACTTAAAAAAAGAGCTGAGTAATTCTGTATAAAATCGATTAAGTAAAATTTAAAGAATTCTTTACATTACCAGTATTTTATTTTGGGTTTACTTTACTGTTAATGTTTTTCCAAATATCCAATTTTTTTAAAAAAGTATTTCTTTCAAACAATGTCAAGCACTTTCAAGTGTCAATAGTAACCATTGACTTTGTAGCTCATTTCTGATATTTGATTGTGTTGCATTAGTTAATAAAAAAATTTTTTAAAAATTTTTGTTTATTTTTTTTTATAATTAAAAACTTTTTTAATGCACCGATTTTATGTAAACTTAAAAAAAATTTAGGACATGAATTTAAAAATTATCAATTTTAAAATATTGATTTCATATTCCACTATTATATAAAAATCAATTGAATGAAAATATAACATTTAATTTATTAATATAAATTGATTTTGAAATATAAAAATGTTTTAAATAATGTGGTATAATGTGATGTGGTATAAAATTTTCAAAATTTTATCTGTCAAAGAAATTCAGCTCATGTTATTTTCAAAAATGTTTCTGAACACTGTCTTGATATTTCAATTGATGTTATGCTGGGTAATAAATTCGATTTTGAAGTTTATTATCGTCCTGTAAACTGAAGACACCATGAGAATTTTTGTGACGTTTTAATAAATGGAAAGCGATTTCTATCAAAAACATGAAATTGCAATATTTACAATGCAACGAACAATTTGTTGTCAATAATTCGTGTTCAAAAAAACATTGACCAGTGCTGCAAACTTAAGCGATTTAAGCACTCACTTTTTTTTCTAATTATATTGTGTTCTTAGAATAATTCAGATTTTCCACACCTCGATGGGATGACGTGCGATTGCATGTATCACCATACCAAAAATTCCATGTTTCATAATTCGTTCGTCGTTCTGATTGTGTTTTCTTCTTTCAAAAAAACAAATAAAAAAAAAACAAAATATAATAAATCTAAAATTTTAATCTTATTCACTTTAATCATATTAAAAAATCTAAAAATCTGCATTATAATGCTAATTTTAATTATGACTTTAAAATAAAAATCTCTTTCCAAAAAAAAACGATTGTGTTCATTCTTTAGAATAATTTAATCCATTAGCGAAGAAAGAAAATTTGTTTTTTTTTTTTGAAATTTTAATTTTTTGAAAAAAAAAAACAAAAAACGTCCAATAAAAAAATAGCTAATAAAACATGATAATATTTTTTTATTTTAATTTTTTACTTTAAACAAAAGAAAATTAAACCATTGAATAAAGGAAATATTCAAAACACAGGGAAATTTAAAGGAATAGAAATGTTGAAAAAAAAAAATTGTATATATATATACAATATTTTCTTTTTTTAATATTCAAATATATTTTTTCTGCATTAATTAAAAATGCACAAAATGGGAAATGTATTTTTAATTAATTTTGCTTTTTCTTAAAACAAAACAAAAAAAAATGGTGAAAAAATGAAAAAAGCGCGCGCAAAATAAAAGTAAAAAAAACGTATAACGAGGGAAAAAAAAATTCTTTCACATTGGTCTATTTTTTACATCAAACTATAATAATGAATATTAAAAGAACCGAAACAGTCATAACTTCATAGTTTTTCTTTTTCCTGTTTTATTTCACTTTTTAAAAAAAAAAAATATCGCGAAAATAGAAGAGTGGCTACAATAAAAGGAGTAGGAGAGAAATAGAAAGAAAGAAAATTTTACGCTAAAGGAAAATAATGCGGGAAAATTAATGAAAAAAAATATAGTGTTTAATGTTATAGTTCATGGTATTTTATATTATGTATCTTTTATTAATGAAACTCGCATTCAAACCTTGTTTAACCTTTACCTGAAAATAAATACATAAATAGAAGAGATTTTTGATTTTAAGATTTAATTTTTTTGCGAATTCCAAAGGTATCTAATTTTTCAGTACTTGAATGAATGTCAGAATCAGTAATTAGGTCTACCTTATCGATATTAAAACGTTAACACTAAAAAGTTCAATTGCCCAGTAAAATACTTGTCACAATCAGCTGACGAACCCTAGATAGACAAAACTATTCACTACTTCCACGTTGTCATTACCAAAAGTAATATTTTATTTCTCTCTCTGGCTATATACCACTAATATTTTTGTCTTATCGATGTTTATCTTTAGACCCAGTTTTATAGCTGATTTCTTCAACTGGATATATCATTCCCTGACACCTACCTCTGATCTTCTCAGTCGATTTTAGGTCATCTGCGTATGCTGCTATCTGTGTAGTTTTGAACAGCAAAGTGACATTCGGTTTAGAATGGATCTTCCTGACAATATTCTCCAGGGCAAGCCGGTACTACGTCTAGATTGGCTAAAACAACATATAACTTTTCCCTTTGAATAAAGTCATAGGCGATCTTGAAATCCACACAGATTAGATGTACATCGACATTTTTTTCCCAGCATTTCTCCAATTCCTCCAACTCCTTCTTGAAAATAAATTAATTCTTGAAACTGAATTAAATCTTATTAATTTGACTTTCGATTACTACATGTACAAAAAATATTTTCTCATACATTGGCAAAATATATCTCATACCTTCTTCTCCTCCAGCTTAAAAAATCAAAGGATCTTTGCCAAACCTCTCGCTCATCGATAAAACATAGATTTGATGAATTCTTGAATGTATCTGCGGATGAGTAGAACAAGTTTTTTTTCAGCCATTATTCAAGCGGATTCGATACTGATCCCATTACTTTGTCTGCAGAGGGAAACTGTATTTTTGGAAATAAGAATTTTACAAGAATTTTTTGCTTAGTACATTCCCGTTACCTTTTCAAGGCTTTTTATATTCTATAGAATGGAAAAAAAGTAAATCTTCCTGATATACTTTTACACGACTTTCCAGTACTTCAAAAACATTTCTAATACCGAAAAATACAGGTGTAGAAAATTTAAATACTCAACTTTTCAGAATTTAAAAGAAATTTTAACTCTCAAGGATTTTAGAACTCTTTGAACTCTCTTAGAAGGCCAAACATCTGTGAAATTCGACTTAAACACAATAGAAGTAACTGAAGACAACAGAAGATGTCTCTATCTAAATAGCGAAGAAATAATAAAACTTTTACACTTGGAAAACAATATCCTATCACAGAGAATAGCCAATATATGACTTCTGAATATATCTCACAGTTCTTTTAAGCTCTTAAATTGTAGTTGATAGAGATGCGGGTCGTTTAAGTTTACATTCAACAAAATATTTGTTCTTCACGTTGCAGGAATCGAGTCTTCAAACATGCTGGATTTTATATGGAATAACGGCTGGGTGCCGCAGTGGTTAGAGTTTGCATGAAAGCTTTGAATCCCTCTGGTTTAAATCCCAGTAAATATCAATAGCTTTTATCTGGTTTTCAACTCAACTCAGCTACTATTCGCCATTTGGTTCAAATTAATGGCTAAATCAATAATTAATAATCATATAACTTTAATAAAAAATACATTAATATAACAATATATGTATATACAAATAGAAAATATAAGTAAATAATTTAAATGAATAATATAACTCACGGACATAGAATTACCATATAACTCAAATATAAAATTAGTATAATATAAACAAATTAAAATTGTATCTTTTGACAATTTAATACGTTTATAATATGTTATAAGGCCTAGTACTATTTTATGTTTAAATTGTATTGTGGAATCCATTAAGATCAATTCTAATAACACGAATAGAATATGGCCCCTATTCAAACATGTACCTATGGTACAGACAGGCTTACCAGCCTGACATTTATAGAATTAGCACTTAAAAAAATTGATAATATATGATCTTATGTAAGTAATCTTCATTGAACTGTATTCATAATTTTAAAAAAATACTAATAGAATTTATTAGTAAAATTTTTATAGTACTTTAGAATGACAATTTCTTGCTTTAGGTTGTTAATAAAATTTTTTTTAGAGATTTTAATTATTAATAGAAATCCATTATTATATAGAATTTATTATTATTTCAATATTCGAATAGTTGCTTTACTTTACATTTATATAACAATTGACAAAATATATTTTTCATTTTTGATACATTAATATACCTACAGTATTTTATGAATCAAAAATATACCGAATATGTTTGAGTACATAAAATAAAATAATATAGTTTTACTATAATGAAGATTCAAGATATTTCTAAATATACTTTTGGCATGCTGCCTCCTACGAAGCATTATAATTATAAAACTTAAAATTTCAATATTTAATTTTAAACAAAAAATTTTCATTAATTAATTATTTATCTATTAAGTAAATTTTAATTATTTATCATAATTTTTAAATAAATATATTTATTTGGTTTTTCTTTTTAATATAATTTATATTTTACACTAATTTTTAGTAATATAAGACTAATAGAGTTCATTAAAAAAGTTTATTATTCAAACTCCTACACTAAAAAATTGCTTAATTGAAGGTATTATAATATACAAAAGATATTCGTATAATATTTCATAAATTATATTAGGTACATAAATATATAATAGCAAATTTTTAATATAATAAAAAAACTAAGGTATTCTATAGAAACATTTTTGGCAAATAAATTTATAGTAAACAAGTGAGGAAAAAAACCAAGGGTTTTTAAAAAGCCCATTTTCAAATTTATATAGGGTTTCTTACTGAGTATTTTATCATTTATTTTTATAAAAATATATATTATGATAATATTATAATTTAGTTATTCCATTAATTTATTAATTTTATTACTAATAGTGAAATACTTAAAATATAACCCCAATTCACTCAAGGAAACCTGTTAATAAGTGCGAAATATAGAACTGAAGCTTCAATGTTAACGTTTAATTTTGGTAAAACTTACACTGGTAAATAAGTTACTGTTTTATAAAACATAAAAGTTTTCATTTTTAAAACCTAGTAGCCCTTTAATGGGGTAGTTGCTTACCAAACTTATGATGGATCTGCTAACCCCTCCTCCTGTCCTCACCATCCCATTTTTTTAGGTTCAAGAAAATCAATTGTGAACTCCACCAAAATTTGGAATTTTACCTAGAATTTTATTATTTAAGCAAAAATGGTTAAAACTAAGAGACATTTTCTTCAATTTAAAGAAACCCTTCCAAATTTAAGAAAAACCTTTAACGTATGTTCAAATATAATGCTGCAGCTGTAAATTTTATATATTTGTAGAAAAAAATTTGAGCAGGTTTTCAAGTTACCGGTGTTTAAAAATAGCAAAATTTCAATTTTCGAGCTCTTATAGCTCCTAAACAGGGATGTAACAAAGTTTTGTTAACTGATTCCTACTAATTTCTGAAGGTCTAACTTCTTCCAAGATTTCAAGACCCTAGCTTGAACCGTTTAGAAGATATGTGGGGCTAAAAATTTTGCAAAAATTGAGTTTTGCTTAATGGTAAATTTTAGTACCGTATGGCAACCCTAAACATTTTTTTTTATTCCTTTTCCGCTCCTTATAAGGAGTACAGGGCATTCACCAAGTTTATTTTAAACTAGGCTTCAATTTCTTTAATCATAAATATTCACTAAGCCGTTGATTACTCGGCTGTAGCTATTGTTTAAGGTTATGAAATATGAATACACAAATGTAAACTTCGTGCGCCATCTATAATCTTACACGAGAATTATTATATATTAAATCTTATTTTATATTACGATATAAACTATTACGATATAATTATACAATTTTACGATATTTTTTTATTAGATATGATCTGACCGGGGTTTGAACCCGAGACTTTCCACATGAAAGGTACATGAAAGAACCCTAAACATTAGCCTTTTAAAAATTTATAACATTTGTCTTTTAAGTTTACAAAACCAGCTATCTTTTGCCGTTTTCAGATTGAAAATACACTTAACAGAACTCTTGTTACACCAATTTAAAAATAGGGCTTTTTCCAACCTTGGGGGGCTGTAGCTCCGTAACGGGTGGGGCTACAGAAAAAAGTTCTTCTACGAAATTATTTTTTTGCAATATCTACCCGTTTTTACTCTATTTCAAACGGTGTAAAAGCTTTGTAAACATACGGACGGACAGAGTGAAGCTAATAGGCACATTTTTACAAAAATTTTTGAAAATGTGCTAAAAATTGGCGACGGGCCATATAGTTTCGGTCCATTTGGGCTGTAAGCCTTATGGCTTACTTCTGATGGGACATATTGCCCAAACTCAATTTGAGCACAATATATCATTATCTCTCAGTCATAATGTCCCTAAACTAGTGGAACATATAATCATAATAATTTTTTATATTTTTTGATCCTATGAACCATCAAAACGGGCCAAAATAACATAATTTAGTATGTAATGACTTATCTAAAAGGGCCATATAATACCATAATATAATTTTTAGCCAACTGTAAAATTTAAGAATTTTCTACAGGTTCAAACAATTTTCTATATTCTAGTCAGCTCCGTGGACTTCGGGCCCCCTCATAAAACAACTTTTTGGTCCTCAGTGTTTCCCTTCACAACTTTCTTATTGCTTTCCTTGAAGGAATGGGAGCTAATGCTATTTCACAAGGTTCCAGAATATCCTTTAACCATGAGGTAGTTCTTTAAAAGCAGTTAAAAATAACTTTAATGTTTTATTTAAGCCACAGGTGACGTATTCCCAGACAATATTTAGGCAATATGTCCTACATCTGGTGGGACAAAAATTAGGAACTTAATTGAAATTTGAAATATGTTACCTAAGCAATTTTAAGCATTCCCCTATTTACTAATTTGATTAGTTATAAATTGTTCAATATATTTTAAAAGAAAATTCTGTCAAATTAAATTAGATTGGTCTTGGATATTCTCAAAATCATATCGAAGTTGAGTAGTGCGTCCGTCCAATTTTAATTATTTACTAAGTTTTACTTCACAAGGTACACATCTATACTCAATTTATTAATGCATTTTATAAAAAAGAATTTTGACGAAATTTTGTATTGCTTCGCAGAATTCTTTTCCATACAATAATTATATAATTAAGTAATGCCGATTCTGATATTATTAATATTAAAATAAAAAATTTAATTAGAGACCATCATAGAAAATGCTCGAACAAATTGATTAATACAAAATTATCTAGGAATTAAGTTTTAATAACGTAGATACATACAAGAAGTATGTTAATTAGTTAATGACACGTTCATTTCTTCAATTGCCTCTGGATTTCAATTATTTTAAACTAGTTAACCCAAATTGTTCTGAACTACTCTTAGTATTTCTTCGGTTTACCTTGTCTGCCTTGATGAGTAGCCTCCTATGTACATTTTCACAAATCTGAAATCTTAACACTGAATGACTGAGTAACATTCAGTAGGCAGAAAGTGCTATACCAAAATGCACATTTAAATATAATAAACTCGTAACCAACAGTTTCTAGACAACTTTACTTTTTAGGTGACGATGCTGTTACTATAGATACCAATCTAATCAATTAATCAATTAAATTATATTTTATAATTTTTAATAAAATATATTTTTTTTTAAATCTCTCGTACATAATAAATTTCCTCTTTAAACAATTTTTTCTATATTTCTATTAAAAATTTGTTTCCTTAACCGGAAAGGATTACAATATTATTTTATTAAGTTTTAAATTACTTTCATCGCTGTTTCAAGGAAGAAAAATAGCAAAAAATCTGCCTGAAGGCGATAAAATAATAACAAAAGAATCCAAGAAAAAATTGTTTCATGTAAATTTTTTTTTCTATCTCAATATTGTAAACTTGAAAAGATTTTCTAAACATTCTTTTATTTTTTAGACTAAAATACCTTTCATTTTTAAGGGTAGATCATAGATACAATGAAAACAAAAAATTTTCAAAAGGGTTTTTTTTGTATTCAAACTTTAGAATCTTGTAACCTATTTTTATACATTTCATGTAAGAGAGTTTTGAAGATTTGGCCAGTTAGCTTCTTTTTGTAACTTTGTCGGTCCAGTACTCTCTTTACAAGTTCTTTACATTGTTTAAAATAAATAAGAAAAACAAAAGAGAGGTCCAGAAGTAGTTCTCCTATTTAAAAGATTCAGCAGCTACGATTCTGTAATGTTGTGACTAATGATTTTGCATCCCAGGAACACATGGAGATGTACCATAATTGATTAATTAAGCCAATGACACCTCACATATGTAAATAATAAAACAGCCTCAGAATACAGTGCTGAACTGGATAGAACTTCAATAAATTTTGTTGCATCGCGAAGGAGCATAAAAGTCAAAAATTGAAATGAAGCATATTTAGTCACATACTTGTCAATATTCTTCAAAGTTGTAAGATAGAAATAAAAATTATATTTTGACAAGCTTGCTTTATTATGAGTGTCTTCATTTTTGAGAACTCTCTTCCAAGAAAGTTAAATATTTTGCTGCAAAAGTAGTCTCAACTCTCGACTGCTTTCCACTCCTTAAAAAACACGTGGGGTTTAGATTGTTTTAATTTTTTATAAACTAAGTTTCTAATATATAGGTAACTAAAAAAAACATTTTTTTTATTATAAATATAAATAAAAAATTATCTAACAAGAAAGAAGTTATAGTACAAAAAAAGGATATCGTATAAAACTCAAGAAAAGTAAAGAATCTTGTTATAAGGGTGATGTCAGACTTAAATTGTCAGTTTTATACGAACATTCATTTTAAATTAATATGCTAGTACGAATACAATACAACATATAAGAATAGAAATAAGTTTAATAAAATGTATTATGTACAGTGGTATGCAAAATTCTCAATCTTTAATTAATTAACATTTATACATTACAGCATTTTGATCAAGGATTGGTATAGAAGAAGTAATTTCTTCGCTTTTCTTTTAATCATGAAAATCTAATTTTCTTTTAATATAATCTATATAAGATACAAAAATTTTTAAAATATTCTGTTCAAACTAATTTGTCTTCCTTTTAAAATTCTTTAAATCATTTTCGTTCTCTTTGAAGAATTCAGTTAAAACATGAACTAACCACTCCCTCTACTAACATTAAAATGCAGCATTGTAACAACGGTACTTTAACTTAATATTTAAAACCACTCTACTGGAATTTTAATTGATTTTTATAACGGAATCAGTAGTTTAAATATTGAGCAAGAATAATTAAATAAAATATTGTACATATTCTAATTCAAAACATAAATTGGAAGACTTGGGGTTATACCGTTAGAATTTTATCATTATATGATAATTAATTTATTATAAACGCATGGAATTAAATATGAATTGGGGATGGAACAAAAGAATTTAATTTTGCAGTTCAAAAACTGTAAATTAATTTTTTATGTACTTCTACTGTATTTATATGTTGTATATATATAATATATGTATATAAAAGTATAAGTAACTGTAACAGCACACCCTATAATAGCCTTAAGGGTTAAGATACAAGAAATAAAAGAACATGAAAATATAAAATATGTTGAAGAGAATTATTTTAATTCAAAAGATGAGAAATATTTCTTTTAAGAAGGGCGAGGGGGATGGGAAAATTAAAACTTAGTTCATTATATAACGTGGAACAAAAAAACAAGCAAATAAATCCCCGCAACATTATATTATATCTAATTGTTCTTCGAAAATGATTGTTTAGTTTTTATTTATATTAATTTTATTTCATAGAATAAAATAGTATACAGTTGATTATTATATATAAGGTTAATAATTAATCAAAATAATAATTACTTTATTTTAGAAATTGACAATTTAATTCTGTAATTAAGCGAAAATTTAATTTTTTATCGATAAAACTCTAGTCAAAAGTAACAAGTGAATTAATTTCTTTATTTTTAAATTAAACTAATTGGAACAGTTTTATAATGAATTGAGTTGTATAGATAGATTTACAATTCGATTTATTGTACCTTAATATAAATGTTAATTTTTAGAATTTAGTGCGACAGGGTAGTTAAACTACCGCAGAAAGTTAACCTATTCCAGATAGTTAATGTAGCGATTTAAATGTTATATGTCACAAATGCGCCTTGTACCTAAATATCCTTAGAAATTAACCTTTTACTAAAAACCTACAGAATGAAAAGCAATGTCGACGAGTTGTCCTACGATTGAAGATGCACTTTATGTAATATTGAATCTAATTAGCCTAGTTGATTATTTAGTAAGACCTAAAATATGTAATAAGATATTCAGGCTCTAATAATTTGTTGAAAAAAATTATAAACCCCAAGATAACGATACTTCCTCACTAATCATTTCCCTGTCTAAGAATCATATTATTACTCTACTGTTACTACTTTCTTGCTATACATTCCTTTACCTTTAAACTATGCACATTTATTTCAATAGTTGTCATATTGACATGTGAGATTTGAAAAGTTATATAATACAGGATCTTAAAAATTCTCAATATTTAAAATTTGTTAATGTCACTTTTCAATGACATTTCTTTTTTGGAATTTATTTTAAAATATATAACATATTTTTCCAATTTATTACAATTTCTATCCATTGCTTATTAAGACATGAAAAAATAACTTGTAGGTGTATTATGTTTATGATATTCATACTAATATCTTATAGTTGTAAATATTCATTGTAAATTAAATGCTCTTTATTTAAAACGTCAGAATTAAATTGTAGATTGTAATGAATGAAATGTTTTCAAGGATTACAACAAAATAGCATTTGATTAAGATGTGTTCAAATGGTAAAGGGCCAATTATCAAAATTAATTTTCTAATTAGGTATAATAGAAGAAAAAATTATTTTGTGATTATTAAGGGCCCAACTAATTAGAAACATATAATAATCAGTCACATATTATATTTAAGATATTTAAATAATGCTTCTGTATTTACAGTTTAATTTATTTTGTAAGAGATCCCCTACTCATTTCTTAATTAAATTACGCAAAACATTTTGCATATTTCTAGGAGAATTTAAAAGGTATCTGCAACATTTCTTAATTAGATTATGTAAGACAGTTTGCTTGTTTCTAGGTGAATTTCAAATCTCTTTGACTTTTTACAGTTATTACTTACAAATGCGTCGGACAATGATTTTTGAGAAAATTGTGATAATTTTTGCAACAGTGTTCCAAGTCTTAATTTTATTCCACATCACACTCATACATATTTAAAAACCAAAAAAAAATAGTAAAGTATAAAACATGGACTAAATAAAAATGTTTATATTAAATAATATAATATATGTAATAATAAATTATCTATATATATAAAAATGAAAGTTTGTTTGTTTGTATTGTTTGTATTGTTTGTTTGTTTGTAGCGAATAGACTCCTAAACTGCCCAGCCGATTTTCATGAAAATTTGTGTATAGAGGTTTTTGGGTACGGAAAGAAATCGTGGCCCAAAAATTTTGCTCTAACAGACCGCCAAGTTGGGGCTGTGGTGCAATTATTTAAACTTCTTTGTTCTAAAATGAAAACGGTTTGACCGATTCACTTCAAATTTTGTATACGTGATGGTCTTTGAGAATTGAGTAGACACTATTAACATTTTTGGAATTTGTTAATCCATGTTGGGCCGACGGGTGGTCAAAAAAAATTTTGGGTCCAAATTTTGTCCGATTTTACGAAATTCTGCTTTGGCTTAAAAGAAAGCCCCAAAAAAAATTTTGTTGAGCTCCATTAACCCATTGCGGTCCAACAGCTTTTTATAGGTTTTTTCAATACTTTACTCTAAGTTCGAAACTGTTTGACCAATTGACTTCAAATTTTGTATACGTGATGGTCTTTGAGAATTGAGTAGACACTATTAACAGTTTTGGAATTTGTTAACCAATGTCGGGCCGACGGTTGGTCAAAAAAAATTTTGGGTCCAAATTTTGTCCGATTTTACGAAATTCTGCTTTGGCTTTCAAGAAAGCCCCAAAATAAATTTTGTTAAGTTCCATTAACCCATTGCGGCCCAACAGCTTTTTATAAAGTTTTTGGTTATTTTACTCTAAATTAGAAACGATTTGACCGGTTGACCTCAAATTTTATATGTGTGAAGCAACTTGAAAATGGAGTTAAGCCTGTTAACAGTCGGTCCTACGATTAGTCAAAAAAATTTTTTTGGAAGTAAATTACGTCAAATTTTGGAAAGTAGTTTGTACTGCTTTGAATTACAGAAAGTTTCAAAAATTACTAGAATAATCCTAGAAAAATCTTTTTAAAAAGATTGCTTTCATACATTTTAAAATTTACATGTGCAAACCGTGTGTCATTTTTGTGTTAACTTTTTGCAGTATTATTCAACCAATAAGAGGCGCAGCAACGCGCACCGGGTATTAGCTAGTATAGAATAAAAACGAAACTGTGTTAACGCAATAAGGTTTTGAAAAGGACTCGTCTTAAAACCGCAGAACTTACTTTAAGGTAAAAAAGTTACAAAATGGCGTATGACATGAAAAAAAAAACAAATGCGGTGAACCATAATTTATAAGATGGCATAAGTATAAGAAAGTAAGCCAAATGACAAACATTTTAAAAATATACTTAAATGTGGTATATAGTTTCTGGGATGTGAAATTCCAGGTATTGTATACACATTTGCACAAAAGTTTATTTAATTTTGTTTTTTACTTTATTAAAAATGTAAATTAATTAACGACTGATATGAAAGTCAAAATAAAAGGGGATAGTAGTAGGAGAATCCTGCTCTTAGTAAAAATAAATGCTTTTTAGAACATGCATTAATTCAAATGAATAAAAATACTTCAAGCTAAGAACTAATTTCAGAGTTGTCATAGCTTGAAACTTCGAATTCAAAATTAATTAAGAAAGGATACTTTCAAACAGAATAAGGAATAAATGAGGCACATTCAGTGAAGGAGAGCTTCAAACTTAAACACTATGAAGCACTTACTTCATAGAATAAAGATTTCTTCCTTTTGTTCATAAACTTTGGGAGCATTGCCTAGAATACTAATAGGAGTGCAAGCAATTTATTGCTTTGTTTTATTTTTATCACTTATTGATTTAAATGTAGAGAGCTTAATGACATTACCGGTTCACTTTGTTATTAGCATTTCATTTACAATAAAAAAAATTTTAATAACTTTAACCAAAAAATATTAATTTTTAATTAATTAATTTTTTTTATTTTATTTTCAGGTATGTTTTCATTATTTATAATTCCATGGAGTTGCAAAATATTTTAAAGAAAAACAAAATTAAGGTAACATTTATTTTCAATTCTCGATTTGTTCAATTTTCATTTAATAACAGGGAAACCCAAATATTGTTTTCGGGGGAAAACTCAAAGCATTGGTTTTAAGCCAGTGCATACAAAAAAGACCATGAATATATTAAAATTGCCTCTCCGTTTGTAATGAATTGATTTAGATGAGCTAGATATAGTGTTAAAGATACGTATAGGATCAGCATCGAAAAGTAAATCAATCTAGTTATGTGTGTTCATAGGCACATCTGTCCGTCTGTCAGCACAATAGCTCAAGAACTAAAGGAGCAAGAGTTTCGAAACTTACACAAAGCTATTTTTAAACAATTTGTAGCTTCCCTGTTGGTTTTGGTTAAAATCGGACAAACGCTTCGGGGGGTTCCATACAAATTTTTTGAACTGATATGAATATTTTCAAAACTCAAGAACTAAAGAAGCTAGAGTTTCGAAACTTGCACAAAGTAATTTTTAAAAAAAAATTGTAGGTTCCTAATTGTTCTTGGTTAAAATTGGACAAAGGCTTCAAGTAGCTGCCATACAAATTTTTTGCGCTTATTTGAATATCTTCAAAACTAATAACTAAATAGAAACTAAATAGAAAAATAAACAAAATGTTGTTAAATTATTAATCGCTTAATGGTGTAGTGGTTAAGACGTCAGACTTTTAATTAAAACGTCTCGGTTCATATCAAGGTTGGATCAAATATTTTTTTTAATAAATTCACCTTTTTTTTATTTATCCTCGTTGTAATTAAATATAGTTATTTTTTATATGAGAAATTCTTATTTATTTTATACATCATAGTTAGTATACACGGGTATCTAAAAGTTGACAGGGGCAACTATAATCTTCCTCGTTCTTTTTTTAATTTTAAATCTGTCGCTAACAATATTTTTAAAAATTTTTGAATATTCCAATTGAATTTCTAAAATATTTTCAAAATAAAATATTAGTTAATTCAATTCAAGTATAATATTAAAAAAAAAATTAATAATAATTTCAAATACAAAAATATGAATATAATCTGCCAGAATATAAATTTGAGTATGTCATTACCAGAGCAGAATTTAATTTTTGTTTTTCAAGCATTAAATTCGATAATAAATTAATAATATAATCGATAAGTTTTCTTTGTGAAAAATTAAATAAAATTAATATTAAAAAAAAATAAATTAATTTAATAGATAAAAAAGAAAAATTAAATATTATGATATAACACACATATTGTTCGAACACATAATATTGTTTTATTATCAATTTAAATTAGCACCTAAAGCAAATATTAAAATAAAATTATATAAATTTTAATTTATACAAAATCATTTCTTCAAAATCAAGAGCAATTTTATTTTGAAATAAAATTAGAAATTAGTTTTAGTAGTTGAATCCTAATTGCCCCGCTATGAAATATGAAATAATATTTTTATTCAACCTTCAATATAAAAGATCCCAATATCAAGTTTAATGAAATTTATTTTTTTTTTGGGTCTACTAGTAAAAAGTAGCCCCTTATTAGAAGTAGCTTTAAAATAAAACCGCTTCAAAGAGTTGAAAAATAAAATAGAGTTTTAATACTACTCAATACTATATTATTACATAAACTATGACTTAATAATAGTAAGTATATTGAAAATTTATATTGAGGACATTTAAATTTGTAAGCAACCACGACTTCAATCTATTGATTCCTTTGAAATACATTTTTAAATAATAAAAATTCTAAATAATGGGACCACTGTCCCTAAAATGCTATGGAAATTTAAATTCTAGATTTTAATTCTATTCTTATACATTAAAAATTTCGTATAAACAAAGGTGCTCAAATATTTCACAAAAGTGGGCAGGGCCGCCGCGTAATGGAATTAGGCTTCTAAGGGGGCGGCATTAGTAGTATAAGAAACAAAACAAAAATGCGTACATATATGTACAGAAATATATATGTACTTAAATTAAAAAAAATCAATCAACGAAAATTTTGAACAAATTATCAATCCTTTTTTACATTTCGCACAAGGGCAGCTCAATAGCACGCGGCGGAACTGAAATTGTGTATTCCATAAATAACCAATTGCTAAATTTCTCCAAGTTCAAAATCTGGTAAAATTACTTATAAATATTCTGGAAAAAGTATTATACTGGCCGATTCGGCTTTATTTTCCTTTTTTGAATTCGACTCTATTTTTGGACAATTTTTATGGGAAGAAAGATAGAAAGGCAAATTCGATTCTATTTCCACTGTTTTTGGTAACAAAGTCGAAATGACTTTATTTCACCTTTCGATTTAAATAATTCAAAAATATGATAAATCTGACAGTATTATAATCCGCCGTTTGACCCATATCTTACAACAAGTATTTAGGTTAATTATTAATGACATTAGTGTGAATTATGACTATACCTAATATTTACTATACATATAATATGTAAGATCATTAAAAAATCAATCACAATATTGGATTCAAAAAAACTTCAAAACTCAAACACTGCAAAGGCTTTATTTAAGACATTAGTCCGAAGAGTGTTAATTGTTATTTTAATTATTAAATTTTTTAAAAACGCATTGATCCAATGGTTTTCTTAACACTTTGGCCATTAGTCAGACAGTTCTATAACACAACTTCAAACTAACTGACTAAATACAAAGTTTCAAGATTGTGTAATAACTTGCTGAATTAAATACATTTAGTATAAATTACAAAAGTTATTATTTAATGCAGTCAACAAACCTGTTAACGGATATCAAAATATAATATTGGAGCTTCAATGTTAACATATTAAATTTGGAAATATATGCACTTGTGACTAAGTTACTGATTTATAAAAATGAGAAATTTTTAATTTTTAAGTCCTAATAGCTCTTCAATGGGGAATGTTTCCCAATTTTTACCAAGCAAACTTATGGTGATTCTTGATAATTTACCGAAGAATTGTGGCAGCTTCATTTACATTTGTTAAGAAATTTAAATTTTGCTATTTTTTGAATTCTTACAGCTCTTAAAGAGAGGGCGTGACAAAAAACATTTCTTAATCAACTTCTACTAATTTCCTAGGATCCAATATCTCCTAATATTTCAACTTCGTAGCTTATGAAGTATGAGGTGCTAAAGATTTTACAAAAATTAAATTTAATAATGTAAATTAAATTTACAAAAATTAAATTTAAAAAAATTTAAATATAGGGCTTTTTTTGGGAGGATGTAGCTCCGCGATGGATGAGACTAGAGAAAAAGGTTATTTCATGAAATTTTAAACGGTGTACAGGTTTTTGTAAACATATGATCAAACGGACAGACTGACAGACGGAGGGTGCAACTGTGCTAAAAATAAGAATTTGAAATATCTTTTTATCACTATTATTACAAAATAGTCATTTGATACTGTTTAGGTACTCATTATCAAAAAAACACAAAAAACGAGGAAGAGTGTAGTAGAGTAGACTGTGTCAACTCTCTGATACCCGTATGACCATAACATATACATTATATCATCCGGTTAATTACTTTTGGTAAAATTTCAAACATACAGCTTTATTAAGTGTTGTGGAATACTCATATAAAAGAAGGAGTTGTATGGCAGCTACTCGAACTCTCTGCAGTACACCAACCAAATTTTGCTGTAACTTTGGCCATTACACTAAACTGTCTTTGACAAAATTTCAGACACCCAGCTTCTCAGTAAGAAACTCTATATAATTTTGAAAATGTGCTTTTTAAAAACCTTTGGTTTTTTTCATCACTTGTTTTATGTGAGCTTTACTCTATTACTCTATAGTAGTTAATTTTAATTGAAAATGTCTGAATAAAATATAGGGACGGTTAACAGGGAGAGGAATTTTTTCAAAATTTTTCATAATATTTTTTTTAAACAAATGTACCAATAATTCACACCTGATGGCGTCCAAATAAATAAAATATAAATTTCCACAAAAAAAAAAACACAATTAATAATTAAATTTTTCAATTTCTATTACAAAAGAAAATATTAATTAATTTTATATTTATTTAATTAAATTTAAAAAAAATTAAAAAAATTTAATTTCAATTTTATGTGATTATTTTTACAATTTTCCCCGTAATCAAACAAAACAGGACACCAATTAAAATTTTTTTTCTCTTTTGACATTTTTTTCAATTTTTAATTTTAATGGATTTTAATTTTTTAAAATAAATTTTCAATATTTTTTTTTTTTTTAAATTATAACAATTGAAAAACTCATTAAAAAGCAAATTCTGAATAAAAAAAACCAATGAATAATAAAAATAATAAAAACAAAACAAAAAAAAAAATTAAAAATCAATTTTAAAATGATTTTGAAGTTTGAAAATTGAAAGTTGATTCTTTTATGATGTTCATAATAAAAAATTGCAAAAAATGTATATATATATATATATATATATATATATATATATAATATACACATACTTATTTTATTACAATAAAATTATTATAATAAAAATAAAAAAAAAATGAGAAATAAAAAAATTATGAATAAAAACGTAAAGAAATAAAAATAATGTGTGTCACCATCTGGTTTTTATGTACCCTATTATTCAAAATTTAAAATCGAATAGAAATGCATGGGTACTACGAGTATTATATTTTATACTCGTATAATATCACATTATATATTATATTATTATACTTTAATAATATAAAATATATTTATATAAAGATTACTGCATCTTCTCTTCCATACAATTTTCGTACTCAGAACTAAGTAAGGAAAGTAACTTAAGTTCCCATCAATTTTTGAAAAATATGGCTTCAAAAATTAAAACAGATTTTAAGAGGTTAATAATATTTTACAAACTTAACCTGCGATCATTCGCATATGGTATCTTAAAACCTCGTTTTGTCAAAATATCTCGTGTGATTTTGAATAATCCAATACTGATTCCTTAAAATACTAATGCAATTAAAGTTGCATAGGATTTTACAATTATTCTAACTCAGTTCATTATAAATTCTATAAAAAATTAACGCAATTACAGTTACATGTGATTTTACAGTTATTTTCATTTAAATATGTTACCTTCATCCTTTTCATAGTCATATTGAATAGAGTCACCTAGCATTAATTTATAATTAAACAGAAATTCAAATAAAATGTGGGTTGGGGACTAAATCCACAAACCGAAATCCAGAAATAATAAAATACATAAATTCAAAATTCAAATTTTTCCCTTTTTCGAAACGTAAATAAATATAAAAATTTAAATAATTGCAATTTCATATTATGAATATTCTGGAAAAGGGTATAATATTTTTTTTATTTGGTCTGTTAGCCCTTGTGAAGTTTTTTTTTTTTTGATTTAATGACCAATAACAGAAAATGTGCTAAATATTTTCTCCAATGAATATTCCTCTAAAACTACCCTTTCATTTAGCTTATAGAAAAATCAAAGTCTTTAGATTTGATCCAGCATTGTTTTGCAAATTTATTAATTAATTCCCTCTTGTTGTTATCTTTCCAATAAAGTCGAATATAACAACAATTAGCAGATTAATATTAGGCTTACTATAATTTTTAAATATATACTGTGATTTATTGATTTCTAATATACTTTTGATCTTTAATTTGTTTTTAAGTTCGTCCTTTTGCAATTTCAAATAATATTTCAAATACAAAATTTATAAATCCAAAGCCACTTCATTCTCCAGATTTGACAGCTCTTGAATTTTTAGTTCTGGATGGGATTGGCTTACATCAACTAACTACAAAACATTTAGAAGCTAAAACATAACACAGAAATAGCTAAATTGAAACCAAAAACGTTACGTGTCGAAATGGCTTTAAAAATGTTTTAAAAAAGGCTTAAAAAAAGCCCATTAAATGTCAACATAACATTTAATGGGCTTAACAATAAAAGCTGTTTAAACGATGCCATTTTTCATACGTAACTTAAAAAATTTAATAAAAAAATTATAAATATTTCAAATAAGTTATTTCAATTTGACCCACCATGTTCTTTAAACAAAAATACATACTTAAAAAGTTTTAAAATTTTAAATTAATAAATCAATCACAGTAATCATATAATGTCGTTTTTAACAAAAGTTTCAAAATTCCCATGTATGTATTTGATTTGAGTACCATCACTCAGTACTATCGTAAGCCTTCACAACTTTGTGCCAATTACCACATTACACACAATGATAAAGAATATTTTAATTTATTTATTCAATCTATTTTGCAACACTTTCTATATATATTAAAAACTTTAAAACTTCTACAGATTCTTGTAACTTAAAAGTTAATTTTTATTAATTCTAAGAAACCAATTTAGCCCCTCTACTGTTAGTCTAAAAAAGTATTGTAAGATTTTTCTGCTT
This sequence comes from Dolichopus griseipennis, assembly GCA_963082915.1. Lineage (NCBI taxonomy): Eukaryota > Metazoa > Arthropoda > Insecta > Diptera > Dolichopodidae > Dolichopus > Dolichopus griseipennis. The sequence goes on along the minus strand of OY720441.1, from coordinate 23,107,386 downwards.
TAAGTTATGATAAAATAAAATTATTACATGTCAAAGTTCTCTATAAAAATAAATATTTACTTAAAAATAAATTTTAAAGAAAAAGTAATCAATCATAGTAATCAATCAAAAGCCTCCTATATCATTTTAACTCCTTTAAGAACTAATTACATTAAAAGTACTCAATTGAAATTTTACACTCGCCGATCATTTAAGGCCACCAAACTCAAATATATATTATATATATATATATATATATGTATATTTATTTATATACAGGGTGTTTCCTAATTAAGTGCACTACTATATACCACTGCATAGGTACTTATGAGTAGGCACATTTTTTTGTATGGACACTGGCCAAAAAATGCCATGGCCATTGCCATGAAATTTAAATATTTTTTTAGTTTTCTTAATTTTACTCTTAATTTTGTTTCTAGACTACATATGAAAATTCTGTAAAATGTATTCGAAAGTTTAAGATGTCCTCTTGAAATCTTCGGTCGTTTTCTATCTTTTCGACTTTCTAAACTCAAAAGCAAAATTTTAAATTTAAAAAACGTTGAAATTTTAACAATTTTTTTTTGAAAAAATCACATTTTTTTTTATCAACTCATAAGTATATATTTAGTGGTATATAACACTTAATCCAGAAACACCCTGTATATAAATATTATATCTTCACATAAACAGTATTTCAATATTTTTCACTATTAGGGATGAAAAGACACGATAAGAATGTTCTAATAAAATTCAATTTATCAAATCAAATTTTCTTATTAAATACCAGCAGATATCAAATATTTCCAATAAATTGCATTTAGTATTTAAAAATTATTTTAAAAAATCTACAAAATTTATCTTACAAATTACTGTAGTAATTTTTCATATTAAAAAAAAATATTTGAAAAGTTACTAAAGTTACTTAATACACGCTGATCTTTATTTACTTCTTATTGTAACTGATTTTTATTTTAAAAATAATTTTATCAAAAGTTCAGAACTTTTACTCATCACATTAAATATTTTTTTTTTCTTTTTTTTTTTTGCATATTTCAGAACTTTTCCTCATTTTTTCTGAAAAAAACCATTTTAGTTTCATCAAAAAACTGTAAAATAAAAAAAACAAATAAAAAAAAAAAAATGAAAAGAAAAATTAGAAAAAAAAGTAAGGAAAGAACTTTTAACAGTGATTACAACTCTGCTGTAAACATAAATAAAAAAAAAAAAACAAAAAAAAAAATAGTTGAAACGCTTTTGTTCTCAGAGGAAATAAAAAAAAAAAAATTACAAGAATAAAAAACGATTTTCCTTAGTTTTTTTGATTTTGTTCTGTTGCCATGCGCATAATAATGCCTTTTCTTATATCTTTTTATAGCTAACAACTATTTCGTACATAATAATATGTCCTTTTATTGTTGTTATTGTTTTTTTTTGTTTTTTTTTTTTCTAAAAAATTTTTACGAACTTTTTTTCCTTGTTTTTGTTGTTTTTTTACTTTCAAGGAATCACAAGTAAAAATTCTTTATTTGTTTATATGTATGAAAATTTGTTTATTACGATTACGAGTTAACGCAAAGGGGCAATCCAATTTTTAATGTTACGTACTTTTACCTACCCATAGAGTGCATAATGATCTTATATAATATTTTTTTTTAATATATGGAAATGTATGCAAATCATTGAAGTTTAGATAAGGTTTGACTTGGCTAATGGAATTTTCTCATCCGTAATCTATGTAGACAACTCCAGCAATTCTAATTATCAATTATCTAAGAGAAAGAATCTAGCATCGCATAGGTTCAAATCTTCCATAAATTAAAAGCTTTTCTAATGACCTTTTTTGGAAAAGCTGAAATTGAATTATTGCTTAAAATCTAGCTTTACATAAGTTTAAAGCTATTTTGAAGGCTTCTTTAGAAAAATTGAGTTTGCGCTATAAAGGATTTAACTCTAGTGATTACAAAACTTGTCGACCTATTAGCACAAGTTCAAATCTTACACAAATTTAAAGCTATTTTGAAGGCTTCTTTAGAAAAATTGAGTTTGCGCTATAAAGGATTTAACTCTAGTGATTACAAAACTTGTCGACCTATTTGCACAGGTTCAAATTCTACACAAATTTAAAGCTATTTTAATGACTTCTTTGGAAAAGTTGAGATTACATTATCGAGTTTGAAAATCTAGTGATTACCGAAATTTCACCTTCCGTGTCTTGAAATAAAGATATATGAGGAAATTGAATATTCAATAACTCGCAAATCTTACACAAATTTAAAGCTATTTTAATAACTTCTTTGGAAAAGTTGTGATTGCATTATCGAGTTTGAAAATCTGTAGTGATTACCGAAACTCCACCTTCCGTGTCTTGAAAAAAAGATATATGAGAAATTTGAATTGTTCTATAAATCACATTAAATGAGTATCTAAAACTCTTTTCAAAAATATCTTCAATAATATTCAAGTTTATAAAATTTTGAAAATTTAAATCCAAATATTGAATCTTCGAAGATTTATTAGTACAGCTGCATCCCAAATCTTCATCTTATCCAAATACTCCACAAATATTTTAATTATTTATCCCACAGTTAAATATTAATACTAAGACCTAAGTTTTATCTGCGATTTCTGATAATTTACCTCAGATTTCATCATATTATAATAAGCCCAAACTCCCTTTATTAGAATATTATCACTTAAAACCAAAGATTGCCCCAAAAAAAACAAAAAAATTAAAATAAAAAATCCAAAAATAAAAATTAATATACGCAAAATAAATAAAACAAACAAAAAAAAAAAAATAGCAAATTTTCAGCAAATAAAATATTCTGACGTCATGAATATTAAGAAAAAAAATACTTCCTTAAAGGTTATGTCATGATTTTTAAAAAAAACAAAACAAAAATATACAAAAAACAACAACAAAATATATAAATACTTCAAGACAAATCATAAGAGATTGAGAAGCAAAAAAAAAAAAAACAACTACAACAATAATAAAAATGAGTTAAAGAGGACAAAAGAAAAAAAAAATTATAACAATAAGTAGAAAAAAAAACAGAGTCCTTATGTAATGTCAATGTTGTGAAATGTTCAAGCTTTTCCTTTTCTTCTTTTTTTTTCTTCCAATTATTATTATTATTTTTGTTGTTGTTGTTGTTGTTGTTTTTGTTATTGTTGTTGTTTCTTTCTCTTATAAAGCAATACTTTGAATTCTTGTGCCGTATTGCTGTTCTTTTCATTTTTTGTTTTATTCATTATAGTGGTTGTTGTTGTTGTTCTGTATATTTTTGAATTCTTCATTATATCCTTATACCAATACTCTTATAGACATTTAATATAATTTTACTTAGAAATAAAATGTTCAAGTAAAAAGAAAAAAAACAAAAGAGTAAAAAAAAAATTTAGAAAAAAATCAAAAATTGCAGTAAAATATTGAAGATATCCACCATAAAGGGTGGTGAGTATATCTTCTCTCTCTCTACCCAAAATTGATTTCACATACGATATGCGTACACTTTAATTATAAAAGATTTTCTTACATTTGATTTACTTATATACATATACATATATACATATAAATATAATATATATATATATATATATATGTAAGTAAATAATTACTATAGAATATTCAAAATGATAATATTAAATATAATTTCTTCTTGAATTTTTTTTGCGCGTTTTTTTTTTTTTTAAATGATTGTTATATGGACCACAGTTTCTTTTATTATATATATTTATTATCATTTTGTTGCTGTTGTTGATTGCTATATTGTTGTATAAGATGATTTACATGATAAATAGGAAAAAAAATTTGTACAGCAACAACAACAAGAATAAAAACCAAAAAAAAAAAATAATAAGAATATAAACAAGAGAAAATTTTTGAAAATATCCTTTCTAACATTTTCCTACATTCCTTTTGTTTTTATGTTCTTGTTTTTTTTTTATTTTTTTTTTTTTTTTTATTATACACATACCATGGTAAATGATAATGGAATTTACAAAGTTTTTTTTATTTTTTTTATTGTTTTTTCAATGAAAAAATTTTTAAGCGTTTTTTGACTCCATTTGATATTGAATATAGGGTTTACTTCCTATATACACCCCATCCATCCATCTAGTATATCAATGTGTATTAATATATATATGTATATTTATATATACTTATTGTATATGGGTAAATTGTACATAATAGAATTTTATAATAATATAATATATAATAATATTCAAGTACATATATATATATATATATATATACACATGTTGATTCCTATATAGTTTGAAAGTTAAAAGTTAAAATAAAAATAATTATTGTCATTGGTGAAATTTCAGTGGTATGATTAGTCTTTTTCTTACAACGAAAGGAGTAAGGTTTTCCTTTCAACTTACAAATATTAAAAAAATAAGAAAGGACCCTTTTCATACGAAATAAATAATTCATAGAAAAGTTTATTGTAGAAGATTGAGTAAAAGAAGTTGGGTACATACATATATATATTGTAGAACAAATTGATAGTAAAAAGGTGTTGAAAAATTTTATAAGATAGCAAATTTAATTTACAACAAGTACAATAACTTATCAAATAATATTATATTATAAATGAAAAAAAAAACTTATCAAAGATGAAAAGAATGAGAAAACAAGTGTGAAAAATTAAAATTTAATTAAATTAAAGTGTAAAGATAAAAATTGATAAAAAAATTTAATTAAAAACATTTTTCAATATATTAATAGATAGTATTTAATTGAAAAATTTCGAAGATTGATGAAAGCATTGAAAACTATTGAAAATCTGGTAATTAAATATTAAATAATTTTTTTTTATATTTTTAAATGTTATATAGTATATTTTATTTAATTTAATTTTTAATTTAGTAGTGTTAATGTTATAAAATTAATATTTTTAATATAAATGCAGAAAAACTGCTTAAAATTTGATTAATTTCAATTGTTAAGCAGTCGGTAGTAGTCTGTTTTCTTATAGAGTGACGTATAAAAAAACGGACATTCAACAGGTCCTTTTGTAGTTGATATTAAAATGTTCTATGTATGTAATGGAACATTTCTATGAGTCATATTAGGTATTTTTCATATATTTTAATTTAACTTTGATAAAAACTAATTTATGAGTAATAATTAACTAATTTAGTTTTTTTTTTTTTTAATTTTGAGTTATATTAATTCAATTTACTAGTTAATTTTTATTAATATCATAAGTACACGAGCTCTGGTATCTAATTTTTCAATGAGTTTTATAATGTATATTAAATTTAATTGAAAAATTTCAAGATTTAAGTTGAGTTTGTTTATGAAATCATCAAGAACAGAGTTCATAAGATTTCAAAGAATTAAAAAAAAAAATAAAGAATGAAAAGGTCCTTTCGATTAGACTTAATCCTTAATAAATCATTTCAAGAAAAAATTAAGAAAGAAGCAGCAATTCCTAAAAAAATTATATTGAGTGGAACATTTGAGTGGAATTTAAAAATATGAGTTTTATTTTTATAATTATAGAATTAAGATAGTGTTCAGATATTAATTTTTCTAAAAACTAATGTAATTCTACTTTGTAATTTACAAGTTCCTATATTTAATAGTTATTTCATTTAAGTAGATTCCGCAAGTAGATTCAGAATTCAGATTTTTTTTTATCGTATTTAAAGTGAAGTGGGACATTTTTAAAATTAATAACTTTATTTTATTTTTCTTTATTAAAATGCTTCCCAATCACATACAATATAAATCAGAAACTGAAACAAACTGTACCTTGCGGGTTTAATAAATTTATAAAATTTCGTTTAAATCCACAAATGGATAGAATACTTATCTAAGATCATGAAAACTATTCTAAAAATTTCACTGAAGTATTCTCTCAACTGTCAATGGTCGGGATATGATTATTCTCAATTTTATATTTATTTCTGATTTAAAATGCTAAAGCAAATACCGTTACGTAGAAGACTTTAAGTAAATGTACTATTAAATTATGGTGAATTATAAAATTAATTAGACCTTAGTAGACAAATCATTTCTAAAACATAATATAAGTTGGAGAATTACTCTAAGTTAACTGAAAATAATCAACTAGTAAGTTGAAGATTTTAAAATGTGTTTTCAATCCAAAAATGGTTTAATTACTTGCCTAAGGGTGTTTCAGATAATATTTCGGATTACTTTCTTACATTTAGTTTCTGAATTATAATTCCAAAGGAAATACCGTTACGTAGAAGACTTTGAGTAAATGTGTTGTTAATTATGTTAAATTGTATATGATTTTGACTTTAGTAGACGAACAGTTTCTCAAATATAATATAAGCTGGAGAATTACTCTTATTTAGCTAAAAATATTCAACTAGTAAGTTGAAGTTCTTAAAATGCGTTTTTTTATAAGTACCTACTTTAACTTAATTTCAATATAAACTTGCATTTTTATATCCAAAAAAATAAATTAATCATATATTTTCAAAAATTTTCTAATATAAACATTTTCATAAAAGAAAATTACAAGAAAATTTAAAAAAATTTAAAATTTGTCAGCAAGCATTGAAAAATTAAAGAAAAAACGCAAAAAAACAAATTAGAAAATTTCAATTTTTTTACTTCTATATTTAGAAACTAAATGGAAAATTAAAATGGTTATTTTTCGGTTTTTTTTCTTGTTTCTGTCTTATTTCCAAAAAAAATCGATATACTTACCTAGTACTTAAATATTATATATAGTAGGTATATTATGTCTAATTTTTTAATATCAGTACCTACCCAAATAAAACTAAAAGAAAATCCAAGAAATAAACACGTGTTTGTAAGTAAATACTCAAATGAAAACCCATCAATTTTCATTCAGAAAATTATACGAAATCCGTAACAAATTTAACTTTTATACTACTATACGCCACTTTCAGTTAATTTGGGTGTTCTAATTTTTTTTAAAAAAAATTTTCCCAATCCCAACCACCCCAAAAAAAAGTAAAATTTAAATTATAAATTTCCCATGATGATTTCAAATTTAAAACCGTACAAAAATCTAAGTAGATATCTATAAAAATAAAATACAAAAGAAAGAGGGTAATAATATGCCAAAGATACTTTTCATGTTCCCATTAAAAAAAAAAACCAAAAAAAAACACAAAAATTAAGTGTATTTGTTACAAGTTTCAAGTTTAAAATTAAATTTACATTATAATATTGATTTTCTGCTTCTTATTGTACCTATTTTCAAAATGTGATTGATTTGGAAAAATTTAATCTTCAGAATATTATTATCCAATATGATATACCTTTGAATATCCTACTGGGTAATTTATTGTGTATTACATTCCAAGTTTATTTATCCCCAAAAGAATGTATATATTGATGGATGATATATATTTATTAATCACTTTAACTTATGATCTAATGATATAGCTGAAAAATAATACAATATTGTAAATTATATTTTATACATTTATTGTTTTTTGTGAACAAAATTTTCGTTGATATTTTAAAACAGATTTTTTGAAATATCCCATAAGAATAACATAAAACATCGCATTATTCAATATTTTCCAATAAAATATTAAATACAGTGAAGGCTGGAATATTTTATTATATCGTAAATTAGGTGAATTGATACAGATTTCAAAAATTACAAAAATCACCTTAGAATAACATTAAACATAGCATTATTTAAAAACACCCCATGTATATAATTAATACAATTTTGGTTGAACATTTAACTTTATCGTAATTATTTTGTGTTCAAATAACGATTTCTTAGAAAAATAATTAATATTTAAAATCAGTTTTTGAAGTTTAAAATATCTTAAGAAAAACAATTAACATCGCATTTTATAAAATCATTGATATATTAATACAGATTTCAAAAACTAAAGAAATCGGTTAAAAATAACATTTAACATCGCATTATTTCAAACTTTTATATCTTGGGTTGGGAATATGTATTTTTCGTTTAAAATGAGACTTAAACTATTTTTGATTTAAAATTGGCCATTTTTGTGTAAAAAATAATAAAACTTGATTTTCAAAACCATTTGATTGGCTTCGAACTCACCATCTACATCTGTTTTACTATTTTTATGAGCTATTAATATTAGGTAAAAATTTTATGTACTCCGGTAGCGTATTTGGCCAAAATTTTTCATTTTAAAAAATCTAAACTAATTCGATTCAGACTCTAAATCTGAAATACACCTCCCACATAGAAAAATCTATAATCAAAAAAAATTTGATTCCTTTAGATTCATATACCAAAATAATTTTATTCCGACGAAAGTCGTTATTTTTAATAGAAAGTTGAACATTCCTTAAACGTTATAATTAAAATCTCCTCTTTTTACAAATACAAGGTTCATTTACAATTCAATAATTAGTTTCCTTTAAACAGTCTTAAAAGTATGAGGCAAAAGGCAAATTTTAGACTTGCGTAAGGTTCAAAATCCATATTTTTAATTTCAAAAATTTATAATCGTACTTAAAAATTGTTATTGTAACCTATTAATCACTTACTCAATAAAATACCCCCAATAAAATAAAATACTCCACAAGATACACAGTATCTTAAGATATAAAACATTCATTTATTTTTAAAATACGATTTAAAAAAAATTCTACATTTTATTATGAACCTGTTAAAAAATAAAATTTATGAAGTCATACAAGTTTCAGTTTTTTTTTTCTTAAAAAAAACTATTAATTTATTTTACAACTAAAAAAAAAAATATCTTATAGTTTTTCTTTTTCCTTTTTACTTAAGTACTCTAACACATAAAAATCCAATTTTCTAAATATTTTCTTTTTATTTCATTTTTTCCTATTTAATAAATTTTATATTATATAATTTTTCCAAAAATATATATGTCTATTTTGCTTTCCTCTATATATATAGAACAATTTCCATACATATTATAAATACACACGTTTAAAATATAATATATATATATATATATATATAAATACATAATATAATAATATAAAAATTTTACAAATAAATAAGATACAAGAACAATGATGTAATAGTTGGAAAAATGTGCGCGCTGTCAAAAGAATGAAAAAAAAAAAAAAAAAAAATTGTCATATTAAAAATATAAAATCTATTTTGTTCTATATAAAATAAGATGTTACTATATAGTATAATATATAAATACAGTAAATATACATAGTAAATAACGATTAAATATGTTTTAAACAATTTTATACTCTTCATTTATCATTCATTTAAATAATATTACGCACTTTTCCCCTTAAATTAACAGTTTTTCCTTTTAAATATACATATACATAAATGTTAACATTTTACAACATGTAAACTTATAAATTTACTTACACACATACACAAACATGATTTTAAAAAATAAGTATATAAAATGAAAAGCTTTTTCTAAAATAAAATTTGTTATATACAATAGGTAAAATCGAATTGCGAAAAACAATTTACAATTTTATATAAATTCCGAAAATCCGAACATATAATATAATTTTTAATTCCGAATTTTTTCAATATTGTTCTGAATCCATGTGATTCCAATTCGTAAATATTCGGATTTGATAAGCTTTGCCTATTTATTTTTTTTATTCTGATTTTTCTAAATTCGCTTTATGTACATAGCATATTATGATTCTGGATGGACTTTTCCCCTTGAAATATGTACGAATATATATGAACACTTGTATACAAACATTTTTCCATGCCTTCTATATATATGTAATACATAGTAGATGAAAATATAATGTACGAACTCTCACACAAACGTGCGCGTATGTAATAACGGTACATAGTAAAGAAAAAGTCACAAAAAGAATAAAAACAAAAATAAAAATTTACAAATAAAGCATGCCTATTAAAAACAACTGTTATATACAACGGGGTTTTTTTTTTGTTTTTTTTTTGCTCTTATTTGCGAAAAAGCATGCCTCAAAAATATTATATAGCGGTAAAAACGAATTATGTATATAAAATATAGAAAAAAAGGATAAAAATGAAAAAAAAGAGAGAAAATATAAATTTTATATACTCTTATATATAGGTACTCGTATATATATAAAACGTTCTATCTCCGTTTTTTTCTTTTTTTTTTTTTCTTTCTTTTCTTTTCTTTACAGTTAGAAAATTCTTTTCTGAGTATATATATATACATATATAGTATACATACATAGTACATACTGTATATACATAATGTATTCAAATAAATATTAACAAATACTTGTATGTAAGGGCTACCAACTGAAGAAAAAAAAACATAACATATAAAATATTTCGTAAAATTTTCATATTTGTTTGTTGTTGTTGTTTTTTCGTATTTTTTTCACATCTTTTTCGAAATCAAGAATTTTCATATTATCAATGCACAATCGAATACATCAGTGCAAGTGTAATGCTTTAACTGTAAACATTGAATTTTATAAAATTCTAAAAATAATATTAAAAAAAAAAAATAAATAAATAAATAATAATATTAATTTATTATTATTTATATTTAATAAAAATTAAAAATTAATTTATTTTTTTAAATTAAAAATATTTTTTGAAAAACTTTATATTTAAATATAAATTAAATAAAATAAAATAAATTATTTTTTTTTCAAAATAAAAGTTTTAAAAAATAAAAGTTTTTTTAAATAAATGTTAAAAAAAAAAGTTTAAATAAAAATTATACAAAATTTGATTCTTAACTAGAAAAAATTTTTATATAAATTAATCAAGACGGACTCTTTGGCGAGCTAGTATTTATTAAAAGCGCCAAGGAAATATGAATTTCATTGGTATGGTAGGATTTTATTAAATTTTTAAAAAAAAAAATTACAAAAAAATAAATAAAATTAAATTTAAAAAAAATAAAAAAAAAAAAAGTTTATTAAATGTTTTTAATATTAAAATATCTATATAATTTATTTGATGTTGTATTCTATATCTATCTATCTATATTCTATTCTATTTTGCATCCAAAAAATATAAAAAAAATTAAATTATAATAAATATCTATTATTAAAATAAAAATTAAATAATAATTGATGTTGTAAAATTTAAAAAAAAAAAACAATTAATTAATATATTATTTTAATATTTCTTATTGATTTAATTTAATTTAATTTCTATAATTTAAAAATTATACTTATATAATTGTAAAATTTTACAAAATTTTTGAATTTTATTTATTTAATTATTTTATATTAATTATTATTTTAAAAAAATATAAAAAGTGTTTGATTTCTTGAATTAGTATAATTCTATCTAATTTTTTATTTAATAAGTGTGTGTGCCTTCCTTTATTTTATTTCAAGTATTTGGTGGAAAAAAATAATTGCATACTTTTAGGATGAAATTGTGTTTTATATTTTCTTATTATTTTTTAATATTAAAATTAATATATAATAGAACTTATTATTAATAAATATTCAATGTGCATAAAATTAAGTTTTATAATTGAAAAAAAAAAATATATATATATATATATATTTTATGTTTTATCAATGTTAAATAAAAAAAAAATAATTAATCAACAACAAAATTCTTACAAAACACTGGAATTAACAAAAATAATACACGGGAAAACGATAAGTTTTTCTTCAGTTTCTTCTTTTCTTATTTTTTATTTATATTTTTTTCAAAATATTCTATTTTTAAATTATTCTATATTGTTAATATATTTATATATATCTAAATTATGAAAGAAATTATATTTTATTTATTTTATTAATATATAGGCATTTAATATTTATATATATAAAATATATAATTGTATTCTTTTCTTTTGTGAACTATATTTAAAACTTATTGATTTATTAACTACTCTACTTATACCTCTGCTCTTTAGTTTTTTATTTTTTTTTGTTTTTTCAGTTTTCTTTTAGTATTATTGTTTTTTTTTTATTATTATTAATTAAATCTATAAAAATTATTTCAACATTTATACCTATTCTTTTTAACTTCTGAGTACACAATAACAACAAAAAAAAATACTTTTATTGGGTCTATTTTATATTCAAATAATTGGTTTATTCTGTTCTTTAAATTCAAAAAAACAAAAAAACAAAAATATTTCAACGATTATTCGATGATTGCATAACAAATACATATATTATACAATATAATATAAAATAACTACAGAGTAATAAATTAAATGATTCCTTTTCACTATACAAAAACAACAACTGAAACAATAATAATAACAAATTTATTTAGATTTTTTTGTTGTTTAGAACTTAAAATAATAATAATAAAATAAACTATTGATTTTAAATTAAAAATTGGTTTTTTAACATATAACATAGCAAAATATAACATTGAAATGATATATATAACATTTAACATAGAATATTAGTTTTGTTTTTATAAAAAATAGGTTTTTAATAAATGTTATAGAAAATACATATAACATAGAAAACATAGAAAATATAACATTTAACATAGAATATTAGTTTCTTTTAAAAAAAAAAATATTTTAAACTAATTTTATAGAAAATATGTATAACATATAAAACAAAGAAAATATAACATTTAACATAGAATGTTATTTTTTTATATCCGAACGAACGATTGTTCTAAGAATATACTAAACTTTGCTAAAACGTGACGCTATAAAGGAATATCTCTAAGCAGATATAGATCTAACTGTATTAATCGGAATCGAAAAGTGAAGTGATTTAGCTATGTGTGTCCGACCGTCTCTTCTGCCAACTTGATTAATAGATTTAAATAGTCCTAACATAACCATATTATTAACATGAAGCTATGGGTCTGAAGTTTTGCCAAAAGCAATTAAGTTTTATGACCAAACATCCACACGTACTATAGTTTGGCTTGTGCAAGAGGTTGGAAAAACTGTAATATATGAACATTTGCTTTTCTAGAGTTAATACAATCTACTCTACTCTCTTTCTCGTTTTTTTTTTTTTGTTCTACTATTTTTAACAGAGCAATTAAAAATTAAAGAAAACTATAAAAAATAATGTTAAGAACTCAATTATATATATAAACATACAATATATACATTCATACGTTTATATGACAAAATATAAATAAACACACATTTATTATAAAACATAGAAAAAAACAAAAAAAGATTAAAAAGAATTTTTAAATAGAGAAAAAGAATGAATAGCAAAAAACAAAGAAAACTGGAAAAAAAATTTTTTTGGAAAACCGAAAAGGCTTCAAAAGATGAAAAAATAAAAAAAAAATACTTACACACACACATACAAAATTTGTATATTGTATAAATATTACAAAATAAAAGAAAAACAACCAAAAATATAGGTTAAGAGGGTAACATTCATATTTTAACATGATTAAATTTTATTCATGTATAATATATACGTATATATATATATACATAGTTAACAGTAAAAATAAAAAATCGTTATTATAGAAAGAGACAAAAAATTAAATAAAAAATATAGTATATAATAAAGAAATAATAAAACGACAACATAGACTTCTTGTGATTAAAAATTTATGGAAATTTTCTTCTCATTTCCCAAGTAAAATATAAAAATCTATGTATGTATGAGTGTGTATATTTAGCTAATTTTTGCCGCAATAAAGCATGAATCAAACAAAAAATACAAATACGATTCATATTTTTTCGTATTGTTTATATTATATCATACGGATAAGTACTTAAAGTTCTTCTATTTCTTTTATAATAATCGTATTTTTTACAAAAATAAATGGCGCACAATACATACAAATGCGATTAATATGTTTCATATTATATATATTACATTGTGTTTATTTTACAGTTATTCCCAAAGGAAGTGCGTATCTTATTTCTTCAATTGATTAATGATTTTTCCAGCTAAAACCGCTAAAAATAGAATTAAACCCCTAAAAAAGTAAGCCAGGAAATGTACTTCGGAATATTGATTAATGATTTCAAATAAATGATAGATACTTTTGAAAATTAAACTTATAATTGATATGTCACTTCTATCTTTAAAATAGTTCTATTAAATAAATGATATATGGAAGAAATTTATTATAATTCTGATAGTTTTACGAAATTTCGAATATAGTGGTTGTTATAATATAGTATTCTAAACATATTCAAAATTCAATTGTACTTTTCGGAAATCTAATTCCGACAAAATAGTAAAAATAGATAAATATACGTAAAATATAAATTACTAAGACAAATTTAAAAAATTCCTATAATTACTTCCTATTTCAATTCACATTAAATTGTTTAATACACTTTTACTTAACTTCAAGTTCCGACGGAACTCAAACTTAAATATTGAGAAATCTTCTATTAAATAAATTAAAAATTGAAGTGATTTTTTACCAATAATTTAATTAGTTTTTGGAATGTTTTCCATTATACATATTAGGAACAATTTGAAAAATTCAGTAATACTGTTCGGAGAAATAATTTCGACGAAAAACAAACCAAAGTAACTACAGTACAAGTTATTAATTACAAGTACGTAATTTCTGAATTTGATAGCTTCTTTAATGTCTTTAAATTAATTTCTGTTTAATACCACTTTAAAATTATTAATGTATAATAAACTTAAAGTTCCGACGGAACTTAATTTTAAAATTTAAAATGCCGTTATTAAAATCAAATTTTGTCTGCCTTTAAACCAAACCAAATGTGGAAAATATATGTTCAACCAATTTTCGAAATTTTCCAACTACAATGATGTCCAACCAATTGTGAATAATTTTTAAGTGTAGGTTACGAAATAGCGGTCCAGACATACCGTTATATCCAAATAATAATTATAATTATATTAATTTTCAAATACAGATCACACGGTCGTTTTTAGAACATTCCAAAAATATTTTAAAGTTTTCCTAGGAAATATAATATTATAAAATTTAAATTCATGGTAATTAATTATTCAAAAAATAAAAACCAAATATTAAATTTCGTAATAAAATATAATAATTATAAAATTTTATAAAATTTCATTTGTTATCCTATAATTGAATTAATTATCTAACAAATAATTAAAAAAATTCGAATTCTACATGAGATTTATTACAACATTAATTTATAAAATTTAATTTAAATAATAAAATATTAAAAACTTAATAAAAATTTTCAAAAAACATTAAAATGAGTTATCGATTAAATTTTAGATAGTAAATACTTTAAAATATTTGAAAGTGAATTTAAATACACGCACTGACAGACACATTGTATTAAATATTATCGTATCCGTTGGATGTAAAAAATCTAAATCGAGAATATCAGGAAATAATGGAAAATATTACAATATAATTTATAGTTAATATTATATAATTTATCTATACTAAATTTGGTTTAATTATTAGAACACAGTTGCATGGCTATCGTAATTCCTAAATGCATTCATATAATGTAATTTAATTTTTTATTTTATTTATAACATTTTATAATAAAATTATTAAATAATAGTAATTTAATTTAATTTCTAGTTAAATAAATTTAGTATATTTTGAATATTTAAATTAATAGAATAGTAAAAATTAATTAAATAGAACCGTTTATTGAATAATTTAATAAAATATAATTATGTAAAAATTATGTGATTATTCGTTAAATTATAATTTTAATATCAGAATTAAGCAATTATTTTTATTAGATACTTTCCATTTTAAAACAGTTACTTTTTTAGTTCAGAGTATTGAAAGTTTCAATATTATGTAGGAAGATGCAAATATGTGGAACATTTACCCTATTTAAAATATGTTTTTAGTTTTCTGCGACTAAAATTAGAAGTTAAAACCTGGATGTGAGCAAAGCCAATGAAAAGCAACTATCATTTAGTGATAAATGTTATAAACCGTTTTCTTTTGCTTCCTGTTTTCTTTTGCTTCATACAGATATGTTTCGTTACAGACTGCGATGGGTATCTCTGGGTTCATGTGCAGAAAAATTTAAACTAATTAAGTTCCTATGAAGTTCCTATTAATTCCTATGCTCCTATGAAGAAGTTTGCGCATTTTTGTGCATTATTTCCACATCCGTCGCTTCATTTTTCTTGATTACCCTTCTAACCGAACCTAGTGTTTCTTTGCATAATATTTGTTTTCTATTCAATCGCAGTGGGAAAGTTTCAGTATTTAGGTACGTTTCAATTTTGAACTCAGGCATTAATAATGTTTTCGATGTAAGTTGCATAAAGCATAATTCTTACATTTTTATTTTAGAATGCTCCGATTTGATGCAAATTGATCCACTCTTAATTCTCTCTACTATTGAACATAATGTATCAAATGATAAGTCTTGAAAAATATTGCAAAGAACTATGTTTCTATAAATTAGAGCTTAATTTAGAGGACAAACTATATGGATTTCTAAATGAAACGAATTTATAAACTCTTTTGAAAAATTATATTCAAAAGCCTTATGTAATCGAAGAAAAAGAGGAAGGCTAAATGTTTACTATTTGAATAAAAATTCTCTCATACGAAACGCGCCAATTAAATATCTCAATTAATTTCTTTTCAAAATCTTTCCATAAAATTCAATACTCCTATATAATATTTTCTTAATTAAATTATTTTAATCAACTCTATTATTATTTCTAATTACTTATCAAGTTTTCATAAACTTCTAATTATTTAATTTAATATTTCGTCCTTTCCCTCAATTAAATAAAAAAAAAAAAAATTATACAAGTATTTATATAAAAGTTCTTCAGTTTTATTCTTCATTTTTAATTCATTTAATGAATTTGTAATGAACAAATAATTAATACTTAATTATTTAGAATAGAATTCAAGATAATTTTGAAAAAAAAAACATATGTATGTGAACGTCCTTGATCCATTGATGTTTCTATTCTATCTATTCTATTCATTAAACAGATATAAGATAACATAGAATATCTTTAAAAATAAACTTTATTAAAAGATAAAAAAAAAAACCTTTTTTTTTCCTAAATATTTATCTAACAAACTAAAGTGTATTCCCAGTGTATCTACACAGTACATATTAATCAGTACCACGTGCCAGTCTTTTACAAACCAAAAATAAACACAAAAAAAAAAATAAAAAGAAAAACTGTACACATGACAAAAAATAATTTAAAAATAACTAAAAAAGTTTGATAAGATAGCAGTATAGCACTTGACCATAATTAGATATATTTATAGAACCATTATACATGTGTTTGTGTATATAAAAATCTACAGATAAGTAAAAGTCAGAATGAAGGATGGTGATAAATTTACAAAAAAAAAATAGAAACAAAATAAGATCCAACAATCCCATAGGAAAATATAAATCTATAGCTATACTTATACCTATACTAGTAACTAATCCAAGTATATTTCCAACAAATTATCTTTCATTCTTCAGTATTGTCTTCAAACCCCTATATAGGCATAGGAAGGTTACTTCTATAGTTGGTAGACTTCTTTAATATATCAATATCTAAAGTTTAAATTCTTTTAAAGGTATTTTTCCGCCTCAAATTTTTACAAACTTAATTTTTAGTAAATAAATTTTCCGAATAGGTATACAAGAGGCATTCTTTACCTATACACCTATGGTTAAACTTCCTATCCACTCTCTTATCCCAGATCATATCCAGAACTAAAAATTATACTTAAACTATAACATAAACGGTTAGTAATACTGGGTTTTCCTAATCCAAGTATATTTCCAACAAATTATTTTTCATTCTTCTGCATTGTCTTCAAACCCCTAAATAGGCATAGGAAGGGTACTTTAATATTAGGTAGTCTTCTTTAATATGTAAAAATCTAAAGTTTAAGTTCTTTCAAAGGTATTTTTCCGCCTCAAATTTTTCCAAATTTAATTTTTAGTAGGTAATTTTTCCAGAATATATTCTATGGTTGATTTCACTTGTCTTCTACTTTCTCATCCCACATCTCAATCCATGACTAAAAACAATACTTAAACAAACAAATACAAGATAAAATATAATGAAAATGTAAAACAATAGAAATTAAATTAAATTTTTCTAGTTTATAAATTCACCCCACAAAACCACCAATGAACCAAAGTTAAAAAAAAAAAAACTGTCCTTTATTCATTCACTCTTTCTTTCTTTCCTTTTCTTTAATATTAACTATAAATCAATGTAAAGGAAATCTTAATGTTTTGTTTTCAACCAATTTTTTGTTTTTTGTTTATATTTTATTTCTTGTTGTTTTTTTTTTATTGTTATCTCTTTCTATTGTACATAACCGCACATCCTGATAAACATTTTTCTATTCATCGTTTCTTTATTTTGTATTTTTGGTTTTGGCCCGATTCCCCACACAAAATCAAACAGAGAACTCTGGAAAAGAATAGAATCGAATTGTATAAAAATTTTTTATATATTCTTTTTATTTTATATTCCTTTCACTCAAATGGTTTCGGATTCACTCTAGCTTGTATAGTCACACTGAAATACAAAATTTGTTGTTAGAGAAAGTGAGAAAGAAAATATGAAATAAAAAATCGAATAAATAAAAAAAAAAAACCTATAGTTAAAAATGTAAACAAAGAAAAATATGGAATCCCTTAAATAATAACAACAACAACAACAACCACAATACGAATAACAAATTTATTCAGATTAAGGATATTTCGGGATGTTTACAATTTTTGCATTTTTTTTTTTTTTTTTTTTTTTAAATACACACTAAATTGTGTATAAGTGTGAGTTTATTTTTTATTATTCTAATATTTTGTAAATATTGTTTAGAGTGTATCTAAATAAAAAAAAATACAAAAATAAATTTTTGAAGATCCGACCATTTTTGTTGTTTTTTTTTGAGAATATAAATCCATCAAATATGTTAAAATTCAAATAACAAAAAGAAGCGTAGGGAAAAAACTCAATTTTATTGTAACGGATGGTAATGATGGTTATGTTTACCGTTAGAACAGGAAAATTTTTGAAATGGGATTTTCTTGTTAATTTTTTTTTTTTTTCTTTCCTTTTCTATTGTAATCGCATTTTTACTAACATAATTTCGAGCTTTGTTTAATTTTTTTTGAGTTAAATTTTCTTAATTTGAATAATTTTATGTTAATTTTATTTTAATGTTATTCAAAAAAGATATTTTCAAAAAAATTAAAATAACTCTTCACAAAATTCGAAGTTTTGTTCTTCTGCTCTATTCTGTTCTGTACACAGAATTCTGTCTATGGATTTTCAAAATGATTGATTTACTAATTGTGTTCTAATTGAGATTGAATTAAATAGGGGAGGAAATTATTACTATGTTTATTTAGTGTATCTAAATTTGTGAATTTGTTATAAATTTTGAAAATAAATATTTAAAGATTATGTTGTATTAAAATATTAACTTAGAATATTGATACTGACTGGAATCAATTACTTTTATATTTATTGAGTTGTATTAAATACTAATTACTAACTATATAAATAACATCATTTTTAAATATGAAACAACCTTATATCATTTCAAGTTTATTGCATAACGGTAATTGCTAACATATTCACAATCGCTAGATTCTAGATTTATATCTAGGTTCATCAAATTTAAAATAATTCCTGAAAATTCGATTAAAAAAACAATATTAATCAATCAGTCACCGAGGCTTCATTTAATTTTTAAGTAATTGCTACTGAGGCCTCATTTAAATTAAAATCTTAAAAAAAAAGAAAATGATTTATACCTTAAGTAAATTTTTGTTGTAAACTTGTGGCAATTTAATAATTAGAAATTCTTCAAAATTTCTTTGAATTTTCACTAACTCGATTTTAAAAAAAATATTAATCAATCGATCACCGAGGCGTCATTTTAGTAATGGTCACCAAAGCCTCATTTAAATTACAATCATAGAAAGAAGTAAATGATCTAAATGAATTGAATTCTCTAAAAAATCTTCAAAATTTTTTTAAATGTTTCCAGCAGGATTTCAAAAAAATATTAATCAACCGGGCACCAAGGCCTTATTTAAGTTTTCAGTAATGGTCACCGAAGCTTCCTTTTAATTAGAAATGTTAAATAATTACAAATAGCAAAAAATTCTTAAAACAGTCAATTTTCATCAAAAAATCATAAATTCGTTGAAGTCATTAATTTATCTTGTCAATATTGCAAAATATTCAATAAAAATAATCCAAAAAATATTATAATAAATTATTATCAAAATAATTGGTTTTTTATTTAAATTTTTGAAATGAAATAAATCAATTTCAGAAAAATGATAAATGATTATTCAATAATAATAAATTTTATTATTAAAAATGATAATTTTCTGAATCAGATAACTTTGAGAATCTTTAATCAAATTGCTTTTTTTAACAGATTGTTTAAGTTCAGCTAAAAAACTTATTTATCCTGACAGATTCAGCTTAATATTTTCTGATCCGAAGCAACTTTTTGTAATCTTAATATAAAATAGTATTAATAATCGAATGAATAAATTTCAAGTTCAAATCGTCTTTCAAAGTCCTGAATTATCCAAAGTATAAATTAAAATTGCCTGAACTTAGCCAATTTTGAAAAAATTATCCATTTCAATAGAACTCACATCTAAAGCTGCGTTTATGTTGGAGCTGCGATAAGTCATAAGAGTGTTGATAAGAGTATGAATAGCTCCAACATGGTGCGTTCATGTGAATAATTAAATCTCTATAATAAATTAAACTTTTTCGAAAGCTATTCATATACGCAAATGTTTCTCATGGAATTTTCAATTTTTGCTCAAAAATTATTTTATCAAACCCATATTGAGTTAAAATACAAAGTAACACAGTATTTTGAGTAACTTCTGTATGATTATTTTATTTCGGACGCAATTATTTGGTTTTCAATGTCAATTACATCAACATACAAATGACTCGTTAACTATCCAAAAATATTATATAAATTATTTTGAGCTAAAAAGATAACCTAAATACATGTAAAATTATTATTAAAATATTCTTTAAGTAATTTTATATATAATAAACGATAACTAAAAAATTAACATCCAATTAGTAATAAATTTTCAAAAATTCACAATTTTTCCACTCAAATGAAAAAAATTTCATATATTTTTTGTCATATTAATTAACTTAACTTGTTATTTGGTAGGCACCTTATTTAATAATCAACCAAATTTCAGTTAATTATTTCTACTAGTACATTTTTTTTTAAATGTACTTATAAGTGTTACTAATTTGTCCATCCGTCTTTCTATAAAACCTATGTGGAGTTATAAATGAATATATGAAAAATATTCTAACGATTGGGTCGCACCAGTGATTTGACCTTGCCGATCTTTCATTCGAAATCCCAGTAAAATTAAAAAAAACTGTTATCTGCTTTCTGCTAACTGTTTTCCACTCAACTCAGTTATCATTTGCAAAATTAATTGAAGTAATAAATCCTTTATTTAAATTAAAATACAACAATATAAAACAAATACAAATAAATAATTTTGATTGAATAATATAACTCCCAGATATAGAAATACCTTATAACTCAAATATAAAATTATTAAAATATCTAACTAATAGAATAAAACATATTGAAAATTTAGGACATTCCTAAGACTTTATTCTATACCATGTTTAAATTGTATGTGGAATTAATTAGGATCAATTCTAATTATAAGAATATAATATGTCCGCCATGTTTCAATATTTAACTAAAGTATAGATACTTAAAAATCCAAAAAAAAAATACATTTCATACATAACAAAAGTAATTATGATCAAAGAATTTCTTAACAGATCCAATCCATTATGGAACTGTATACAGTCCCACAAAATTGGAAGCCATTCGATTCATTAACTCAAATTTTTAATAACTCATAAGAAGTACTGAAAGCTAGTGTAGAAATTATAAATCAATATAGAAATATCCCAAAATATTAATTTAAATTGATACTTTAATTGACAACAAAATGTGTTCACTCATCATCTTCTTCTACTGTCAATCCACTACTGGATGTTAAGCGATCATTTCATACCCGATTTATTGTAAGCCTACGATAATATTGGATTCTTCTTCTCATCTTCTTGCACTGTGAACCAATTCTCCTATTGTTATAATATCCATCCAGTTGCGAATAATTCTCAGCCACGACATTTAACTCGTAAATGTCAAAAATAATGACTCGTAATTTCTAAGAAATCAAAAATTGAAAATTCACTTATTCCATGCATCAGAAACTTCGACGCACTGTCTAAAAACAAATTTTAACTTAAGTGCAAAAATTAAAACTCCATCATTATAATTTTGCAAATGTCAGTTGTGTTTTGAAATATTATGGAATGTCATGTCAACTAACATAAAGAGTTTTAAGATCAATGACACATTTAGAGTCAAAAGTAGACTACTAGAGTTTAGGTACCATAAATTTCAATAACTTTTTTTTAATAATGTCAAAATGTGTGCTCTTCAAAGCACCTGAATTTACTCTACTACCTTATTTATATTTAATATTTTCCCATTTCGATTCTGACTTTCATGAAAATTATATGGAAACAATTTTTATATTTTCTTATCAATATATTACTGTCAACGAACGAATGATCCATTTTTTTTTTTTTGTATTATTATTAAATAATATAAAAGATTTTATTTATTCAAGAGAATAAATAAAAAAAAATATAAAAAATAAAATAATTTAATAATAGGTATTATTTACTTATTTATTGTCAGTCATACAATTGTTAACCTTAATCAATAAAATGTCATTATTGAATAGTAAATATGTATATAGATATGTATACATAACCCCAATAAAGTTATATATATATCAGTTTTATAATTAAAAAACAAGAAGAAAAATATAAAAAAAATTTTACAAGTTAAAAAATGTATTTACAAAAACAACAAAATATTTTGTCCTTTTAACATTTTGACAAATGTTAATCATGTATCACAATAGTTTATTTATTCACAATAGATAATTTATTTATTCACAATATATAGTTTAATTATTTACAATTTCAGTTTTTCTACTGTTTTATTTAATTTTGTAATTTTAAAATCATGTTATTCAAATTTAGTGGAATTCATTAGGATAATTAATTAATAAAAAACAAAAGACTGTATGTAGACTATAATTATAAAATAAAATAAACAAGTTTATACAGGGTGGGCCAAAAGTCACCATGGTTTTTCAAACTTTGCATGATTTAAATTTTAATTATAAAAAATGTTGTCAGATAAATGACCACCATTTTGATCAATGCAAAATTGGACTCTTAAATGGGCGTTTTCCATAACAACACGTAAAGAATCAGGCTCTATTACTCTATTTACAGTTTTAATATTGTGCTTTAGCTGCTCTTTAGCTTGAGGTTTGTTTACATATACTCGTTCTTTGGTATAACCCCATAGGAAATAATCTGGCGCAGTGAAAAATGAATCCTGAATTCTTGACATAATTTGGTTAATCAAAAATTTC
Source organism: Dolichopus griseipennis (assembly GCA_963082915.1). Classification (NCBI taxonomy): domain Eukaryota; kingdom Metazoa; phylum Arthropoda; class Insecta; order Diptera; family Dolichopodidae; genus Dolichopus; species Dolichopus griseipennis. Next base: position 23,084,079 of record OY720441.1, on the reverse strand, counting down.
ACTTAAAGGAGTACGTGCGATACGGGCCGTGTGTGCGGTTGCTACACACGGTTAGAAGCAATTGTAGAAAGCTACAGAGAGCTCAATATTATTAATCATAGTACGATACGGGTCCCTATTTACTGCCAAAGTATGAAGCTCTATAACACTTTACGATGCCACCCTACATCATACTGTATATGTAGGGTGGCATCGCAAGATTACATAATGTGATAAAAATCTCGATATTATCTATAATCACTTAAAGCTTGATTTTGGTACTATCTTGTACATGAAATAATACTAATTATTTTTAAATATAATAATACACATAAAAGAATCTATGTAAGGGAGTTGGTGTCTTATAAGATACGAACCGTTTAGAACAATTTTAGAGAAACTTTATTTCAAAAATTTTAATGAAGTTACCTTAATCTTATAACTTAGATATTGATGCAGCGGAGGTATAAATTTTTAAATCTGGTATTAGTACAACATTTAAAATGATTCAAACTTTCTGTAGTACTTACACATACCACCGCTAACCTTTTAATTTCAGATGCACTTATATATAATCACTCTCCAAGAATATCTGCAGAACATATAATGGCTCCAATAACACAAATTAAGTCCTTGGATTTATCTTTGAATTAGAGCAAAATATATGTTGTATTTATTTTTTAGATCAGTACGTCTTGCAACATAGTTTTGATTTTCCTGCAAATTTTCTTAGCAAACTACTACTTCATGGCAGTAGTTCAAAGAAGTTTTCCTTATTAATCAAAGATATTTTACTGATCCAATATATAACACTTACCTCTAGATAAAGTCTGTATTTTATTAAATCATTAAACTTTTAATTTACTATTACATTACGCCGCATGCTTTTCAACCATATCAACTTATATTATAAGGGCTTCATAATAGTATTTTTAATTTTTTACAATTTGATCTACCGACGAGATACAAACTCATTACATTAAGTTAACAACATGTATAAGGTTTCTGAAATTTAACATAGGATATTCAAATATTATTCCGAATTCAGTAGGTCGATGCAGCTACTACAATTTCAAAATATAATAAAATTTTATCTTAACAATTTAATAAAAAAAAATAATTTAAGACACTACACGGCTTCCCATCCATATAAATGATTGGAACTTATTATTATAAGTAATTATTATTATTTATTAAATTTTTTTATAATTTAAAAAAATTGTATACAAAAAAAGTCAATTTATATTAACAAGGACATTGATTTACAAACAATGCTATTATTTAAATATTGATATTTATTCAATATTGTATTGTATATACATCTTATATACATTTTTATTAACAATTATTGGTAAAATTCAATAAAAACAATAAAAAATAAATATTAAATAAATATTTAAAAAACAAATGAAGAAAATGTAATTAATATTTATTTTTTACTTATTGTTCATTTATTTTATTTTTTCCTGAACATTAAATTTTAGGTAAATATTACTTAAATATAAAAAAAATAATAAAATAAAAATTTTTAATAATTAAAAATTATTTATTGATACTCAATTTTTTATAATAATTATATTCTTGAAAAAAAAACATGATTTAAATATTAAATTGTACGGAAATAATTTTAAATAAAAAAGTTTTATCAAAGTTTTATGATGTTGGTTTCAATTAAAATGTTTTCTTTTTTATTTGAATATTCAATACATTCTCATAAAATGACCCACAAAATACACATTCGCATTCAATTATTTTGACACTTTGAAAAAATACACATTCAATTTATTTGAAATTCTTGTAATTGAATTGGTATTCAAATTGTATTAAAAAATTTTATTTTAAAAAATAGTTTATCTAAAAATTATTATTTTAATATTAAATTTTAAATTAAAAACAGAATATAAAATCGTGGCGATAATGACGTATAATCACATTTGATGTTTAAACGAGCTAAATTCGCTACTGCATTATTTAACAGACTTTCAAACTTAAAAAAAGTTTTGTTTACATTTTAAGTAAACTTCTAAGTAAACTTCTCGTCGCTTATAGCCCTGACGGTGAAATATTGAAGCATTGCCTTCATAATAGTGCATCTCCATGTCATGATTTTTGGCACTCAGTTTTCAATTTATTGTTCCTAGATTCTTGAGGTTTTCATTGAAGTTATTTTTTAACCTCACTATAAAGCTACCAAATTCAACTCCACATAATATTTTCGAACTGATATAACTGTTGATTACATTTTTTGACTCAGAATGACTGTCAAAAAATTCACTCATAATTGAAGTCATAAAAAAAACTCCCAAAAACAAATATATAAAACAAGAAATTAATTATATTTTACAGAAGAAATGGAAAGCTTTTAAAATTTCGTTATATAGATCTGTACTTAATTCCTTTAGGTTGTGTATGACTTTAAAACACCAAAACCACCAACCCTTTTAACCAAATTTTTCTGTCGGATCTGTGATACAATTATACAGTTCGGTTTCAAGGATAGGTATATGAAAGGATTTTTGAAATGTAAGAAATTTAGGATTGCAAGATTAAGGAAATAAGGAAAGTAACAGGATGTTTAGAAGTTCCATAAGATACTCAAATTAAAAATTCTAAATTCTTCATTACGGATTCTTAAGAATCTAAATTTACACCATTCAATTTTTTAAAATCGTCCTCATCCCAACTCAATTTCTTTAAATTTATTAATAAATCATTTCTCCGGAATGCCCTCACCTTCTCTTCTACTTCAACAAATATCCAACATAACAAATGACATTGAATGACCCTTTAAAAAATCTTTAAAATTGTTGTTTTCTATTTTAAAAATCTTATTTTATCAAATGTATTTTTTAAAATATTTAACCCTTTATTCTATTAATCAATTTTATTATAAAATTAACATACTAATTCACTTATATTATAATATATATATATGTATAAGTATACAAACCATATGAAATCTTTCAATTCTATATTCATTTTATTTGATCATCTTTTGTATTTGAACATAACAAAAAAATAGAAATAAAAATCACACCTACATATAATTATATATTGAATATAATAATAATATAATGACATGTTTATTTAAAAATCCTTTTATAAATACACAAAATATATACATATATATACAAATAAAAGAACTAAATAATCATTCTTTTGTTATTTTGAAATAAAACGTGACATAATTTGCTTTTCTCATCGAATCCAACTAAACTTTAGTTTATAGAGTATAGACAATAGATATATATATATATATGATATCACTCAACTTTATTAAATCCTTTTTAAAGTCCTTTTAAGGAGTTCATTCATTATTGTATTCATATATCTGTACAAATATCAGCTAATATAACTCTACGTGGTCTATACAGGGTGTTTCCTGATTAAGTGCACTATACACCACTGTATAAGTTCGTATCAGTATGCATATATTGTGTTATAAAATTTTGAAATTTTTTCATGTAACATCATAGCGTAAATGAGATTTATTTATCTATTTATTATTCTTATTCTCAGATTCTAAGTGTTTTCGGGCGTTCTAAAAATACGTGTTTTACTGTTACACTATTGTTACAAAATCGACAAATGGGAGTTTTTTTTTAATGTGTTTGAATATGTGTTTGTGTGTGCTTAGGGTACACACCATACTAATCCATGACAGCTTTATTCCGGTTTCCCTGCTTCCTTTGTTGATAATTTTGGTTTCTTTGAGGTTTGGGAAGCTTTACTTCCTAAAGAAAGTTGAGCAGTCCCATTCTTGTTGTCTTATATTTTGAATGTGTTCTTTAATGAGATTTTTCCAAACACAATTTTGTTAAAACTTCAACATTTTTAAAATGTAGAAGCTCAAAGTTTTGAAATTGTAAAAGATAGAGTAGCTGTTTTCGAATACATTTTACAGAATTTTCATAAGTAGTCTAGAAATAGAGTTAATAGTAAAATTATGAAAATTAAAAAAAAAAATATTGAAATTTCATTTAAGTCCCCATATCTTGGAAACTCCCAGACAATAAATGTGTCTACTCATAAGTATACTTATGCAGTGGTATATAGCAGTGCACCTTATTAGGAAACACCCTATTTGAAATACAAAAATATTGTATATATATATAATCTAATCTTCAAATAGACTTTTACTCATATATATGCACATATATATTAAAAAATCCTAGAAGGAAGTATAGTCTCACACACAATATGACGTGTCTCTTAATTTGACTGATTTTCCACACAATATTTTTAACACCCACCTCAAACATTTTTATATTTAGGACCTAACCTACATATTGTTATCATGCCACATATGGATTTTTCGACAGAAATAAAGAATTAAAACTAGAAATGGAAATTGGGTTGAATTTGGATTTTATTAAATTAAAAATAAAAAAAAATAAAAATAAAAAATAAACAATAATAAAAACTTCGGAAAAATGTTCGCAATACATAATACACTTTAAATTCTTTTGTTAAAAAACTTTCTGAATTTAAATATCCCTTTTTTTCCAAAATTTAAATAATATTCTAGGTCCTAAAATACAATACAAATAAAAATATCCTGATTCTTAAAATAAAGGTCGGCATTTTTGATAATAATTTCCTGGAAAAATACCTCAAAAGAAAAAACCCTTTTTCTTTTCTTTTTTTTTTCCAAAATTTTCTTTTATTCCCAAAAAAATAAAAACAAGTAAAATTCTATTATTAAATAAATAAGCATGTGCATGTATTTGTTTATTCTATTAGATCTATTACTTTAAAGGGATTAACATTTTGGGTACCCTTTTTAATATGTCAACTTATATTCAAAAAAATGTATATATATATATATATATATTATAATAAAAACAACAACAACAACAAAAAAAATATTCTGTATTTGATCGGTTGAAAAATCGGTTTCATTTCGATTTTTTCAATATAAAACTTTCAAATTGCACACACATATACTACACACAATCAAAAAAAAAAAACTAAAACTCTTCAAATGTCAATTCTGATGTCAATTCTCTACATGATGTAAATTTTTATTTTATCAAATTTTACCGTTTTTTTTTTTTTTTGTTTTCATTTTTACTTTTAATGCAATATATTAGTATCCCTATAATATATATATAATATATTGTGTATATATATATATGTATATATACATATTATAATATATTGAAAAGGACACAAGTTCAAAAACATTTTACATCTATTATTCTCTAATACACAAGTACAACAACAACAAAAGAATTCAAAATAAAAAAAAAAATAAAAAGTAGGTATTCGATTTGATGTCAAACGCAAATTTCTCTTAAATGTAACATAAAAACAATCAGAAATTTAATAAAATATATATATCTACATGTATATATATTTAACTACATACATACATATATATATATATATTTAATTTTCCATTTATTTCGGAACATAAGAGATAGAATATAACTCGTTCATATAAGAAAAATATATACTATATATATATATATAAAAGGAATAAAAATGAAAGTAAAATTATACACTTGTATATACTTACATATATATATATACAGAGTTTGTAAGTTTTTTTTTTGTGAATTGCCCCAGGAATCAGGATATTATGTCCTGCCAAAGGCATACATTAAAGCACTTAATTTGTTCATTCATTTTCATTCCCTATATATTTTGTTTTTGAATTAAAAAAAAAACGCCTTTTCAAACATGTTAATGTGTGTATGTGTGTATCTATATGTAACTCATTGTTATTATATATGTTTATAATGTTTTTTGGAATTTTTTTTAGATGGCTTTTCCTTTTAATTTGAAGCCAAAGTGAAAATGGCGCCAAAAGATATGCTATATTATAGTATATGTATAGTATATATTTTGTAACTTGACTTTGAAATTATATTGCAAGACAAATTTAAGGTTTAACTTTTTACTAAAAATATATTTAAGATCTTGGTTATATATTACCATGTATATTTTTTTTTTTTTTTCTTCCTTTACATTTATTTCAAAACACGAATAATAATTAGAGAATTACAATTACAAGTAAAAATAAAATTACAGATACAACTATAAACTCTACAATACACGTATTTTCAATAAATGCCACTCCTGTCGGAGCATAGGGCGGAAACAAACTCCTTCCATCTATCTCGATCTTGCGCTATTCGCCTGACTTCTGCCCAACTCTGCTGCCGGGACTCTGCTAAGACCGTTCTGACCCAGGTGTTGCGTGGTCTTCCGCGTCTTCGTTTTCCCTGAGGATTCCATTGAAATGCCTGCTTGCCAATATCATCGTCCGGCTTCCGCAAGGTGTGGCCTATCCACCGCCATTTTCTACATAGGATTTCTGTTGCTATTGGTTTGCTGGCAGTAAGTGTTAGAAGATCCTGGTTTGAAATTGTATTAGGCCAAAATATCCTGCATATTCTCCTCAAACACCTATTAACAAAAGTCTGTAGTTTTCTGGATATGTTATCTGTGACTTTCCAGGTTTCGCAAGCGTATAGTAGAACTGGTTTAACGCTCGAGTTGAAAATTTTTAGTTTGGTTTTTCTACTAATGTTTCTACAGCGCCAAACGTTACTTAGTTTATGATAAGCATGCCTGGCCTTATTTATCCGGGACGATATGTCCTCCTCCGCGCCACCGCTTTTTGTTATCATGCTTCCCAAGTAGCAAAATTCATCAACCTCGTCGATTACTATAGATTTGTTGTTAATATCAATTGTTAGTGGTGTCTGAATACTTGTTTCTAGTCGCATTAGCTTCGTTTTGCTAAAGTTTATTTTTAACCCAACATTTTTAGCATTAAAAATAAGTTGTTCTAATTTTGAGCTAATAGATGGTAAACTGTGCGACATGAGGCAAATATCATCAGCGTAATCAAGTTCCCCTAGTTTTTCGAATGGGCGCCACTGTATTCCATCAGATGTTTCACCATGTATATTACCATCATGTATATAAAATTATAAGCTATGTAAATAGTGTCCGGAAATCTTAAAGTACTATTTAAATAAAATTCTGAGAGACTTATATATAGACGTTTATAAGATTTTTATCATTATCCAACGATGATGGCATTCCCATGTTAAAAAAATTTATTTTGAAATAAAATTTAGATAAATCTTCTATATATTCTATGTCATCAATATTGACTCTGATAATTTGTCCTTTCAGAATTGATAAGACAGTGTTCTAGGTATTGTTGTATGTAATTGATTTGAAAGATTTAATATGATGGAAGGGTATAATGAAAGGGTCTTTATAATGCTAATTAGATACAATAATTTAATTATGTAGAATCAATTAGAAATACAAATTTTAAATTTTTATGAAGCTGCGAATGATTAGCATCGTGATAAAGTTGATCGAATTAATCTTCTGGACATTTATATGGAAATTACAATTGTTAGTGCCTGTATGTGCCTATTGTTATCATTTTATAAATACAATTCGTCACTGTTTCATATTAATAATCAGTTATTACCAGATTATTGCTCATAAATCAAGCTTTCGTACTTTGAAAATTTATATTAATATTACTTAACCAAAGCTTATAGACATTCAAGAGTATCAGTTGAACCTTAGCATTATATTGTCGTAGTAACTAATTAAAACAAAGATAAGTTAAATTATTAAACTGTAACATAACCGTAAGCTTAAGACTTCAAATTGAACTTTTAACTTAATTTCCTTCTGAACGAACACCTATACATATATATAAAATACGAAATATTCTGGTACAAAAATATATTATATATACCTATACATAATATTTTTTCTCCTTTTCCACTCCTTAAAGGAGTTTAGAGCATTCACCAAATCTATTTATAATGGGCTTCAATTTCCTTAATCACTATATTCATAAGTCGTTACTCGGCTGTATTTGTTGTATAAGATTATAAATACACAAATGTTAATTTTGTGCGCCACATATATTTTTTATTACAAATTTACGAAATTTTTTATTTATTATTTGACCGGGATTTGAACCCGAGATCCGAGACCTTCTACATGAAAAGCGCCGTCTTCACCAGTATGTCATTTGTCAGATCTATACTTAATATATCTTTAGTTTATTAAGTATTAGGTATTGATTTAATATGACAGCCTTTTGACTTAGAGTCTAATTTTAAATGAGCTCATCTAAATTTGGTTAATTGGTTATTGGATCATTTCAATCATAATCAAACTAAGGATTGCGGATATTAAAAAGATTAATAGATCTGCAAAAAAGATTAATATTTTAATATAAAATATAAATTCAAAAATAACTACATGAAACCATTGTATACTTATTGTAAAAAAACCAATTATTTTTAAATATTTAATTTAAATATAAACTCTATATAAATATAACTTCTTTTAATTTTTAAATTATATTCTATTTTCATATAAAAAATAACGATAGTATGGCATCAAATACAATACAATATACTTACATAACACAATACAAGATTATCTCAGTATATTTTAAACTTACTATAAATATTTTTTATAAAGTTTTAAAATGATAATATTGTACATAAGGATTTAAGATTTTTTTTCATTAGATAAACTATATCTAAAAGAATAAAATAAAAATACAATAATATCAGTCGATTATTGAATACTAAGCATTTTATGTAAAGTTCTAAATGGTTGTCCCAAGTATTCGTTAAATGTAAAGGCTTCCATAATGGTGAAATAATCTTGTTAAATAAATTTTGTTATAATCAATGTTATAACACCCTATAATATTTTTTAAATAATTGCATATTTTTAGGATTAGTATACCCCCTAAAAATATGCAATTATTTAAAAACATTATACGGAACTATAACATTAATTATAACTTTCACAATAAAATGCATATAATTTATAATATACAAAATTTTTAATCGTTTTATTAATATTAATATTTAAATTCTCTTAAAAAAAAAAACTCATAGGAACGTCTAATGCAATTTATATGACTTTAATTATTTTATAAAATTAAACATAAAAACATTAAAAAATTTTAATGGAATTTTATTTTTTTTTTTTTTGAATTAAATAACTCTTAACACTTTTGCTTAAAAACAGTTATTAATATTTTTTTTTTTTAATATTATTTTTAATTTATTTTTGCATTTATTTTATTTATTTATTTAAAGTGTACGAATTATCCTTAACATTTTATATATCCTTTTATTATTATCCTTGTGTTTATTTATAAAAAAAAAGTATAAATTTTCTCAACTGAAACGATTACTTAAAAAAAAAAAACAAAATAAGAAGAATGAAGTGGGAAATACAGGAGTATACATAATGAAATTATTCTTCGTTAGCAGTTTTTAAATTAAATAAAAAAAAAAAAAATTACAAAAAATAAAAAATATTAAAAAATTGCATAACAATTTTGTATTGCGAAACAATTTTTCACTTTTTAAAGGAAACCAATGGAAATACAAAAAAATAATGAAAAACTTTTAAGTTTATAAGTGTTTATTTTATTTGTTTTTAATGAAAATAAGTTAAATTAATTTCATAAACATTTAAGACATATTTAAGACTTTGATTATTTTAGTTGAAAAGTTGAATTGGTTTTTTGTTTAATACTATAATAGAATCGGCTCAAAGTGGAAAATATAAAAGTCTTTATATATTTTTTAATTAGTACAAGTTAAAATATAATTTTTAATTTACTTTGCAATTTTTAATACATACTTAACCTAGAAACATAAGTTTATTAAAAGCTTTTTTAACATAGTATTAATATTAAGTGGTATTTCCATCATATAAGAATTTCCTCCTTAATTTATGCAAATTATAAAATCCACTTATTTAAATTATATAATCCACTTATCTGAATCTAATTCCCATATATAATCACTTTATTCTTCTTATTCCTCCTCATAATTTAAAACTAGACTCCATAAAAATATTCAAAGGATTACGAATTCGATACCCGCTCTGGTTACAGTTTTTAAATTGTATTAGAAATATATTATTGAAAAATTTAATCGAAGCTAACCTTGAAGGCATGTAAATTGATTTAAAACAAAAAGTTTCATTTATTTTCAATATTTCAATAATGTTATAGATAAATCTTACTTGTCACTTTGAAAACCTACTGAACGAAATCCTAACGTCATTGATGTTGTTTTGGTTGAATTCAAGGTATTTTGCATGCAGTTCGCCTACGATATAAAGCGACTTGATAAACTATAGGACTTATGGATGAATGGAATAATTTTCGAATTTTTTGGGAAGACATATACGATAGTAAACAATTTTCTGGACAGTTAATTGCTCTATTATAATAATTTCAAAATAATTATCGATTCCCATGACTTTTTACTTCCTTGCACGAATATTTGTTGGAAAAGATATGCATGTAGCTGTATTCAAGCTTTCTTTGGTAGGGACACTTCTTCTTTTCAAATTTTCTTATATTTTTAATACCATTCCTTTCCACTTTATTTAGATTTTTAATATTATAAATCATTAAGGTGGTTGGTACTTATACCACAAGTAATATTATAGTAATATTAATAATTTTGCTATATTTTCTCTCCAATTGGGTACTCTTGAAACCTCTAGAGATTCAATCAAAAATTCCAACGATTAATAAGCTAAGGACTTACCCGATACTCCACGGGGACTCCAAAAACTGCATACTATTTATTTATTTATTAACATTCATAAATGATGCTGCAATATTTGCAAACCATCGGTTACTGAGACCATCATAGGTTAGTATAATATTTATTTATTGATTATACCAATTCTGTTTATTATATTTGATCGTAACAGGGGGAATTGTTATGATGTTTAGTTTTTTCAGTAATTTTAAAAATTTATGATGTGAGCAGAGATCGAACCCGTACTTCTTCACTTTCTCGGTCAATAAAACACACGATTAAACACAACCCCGAAGAAGCTCTTAAAAGAAGTTCAATAAAAACTATATAGCTTTAAATTAAATTTCAAAATAAATTGCATATTTTTAGGATTTCTAACTAATTGCATATATTTAGGATTACTCAGAAAACTAAGAATATACTTGTTATTAAATATCAAATGTGTTTGTTCTCAATTAAATACTTTAATACTTTCACAATAATTTGAAAGGAATTAGAACGAGTAATAGTATAAAAATTAGTTAGATAGTATTACATATTAAAAAAAAAAAATTAAACTTAAAGAATTAATATGAAAAGAGAGAGGATTACTAAAGAATTTAATTTTAAGTCGTTCTACAAAGAATTCTAGAATTTTCCTTATGTTTTTTTTTTTGGAAATTTTAATTAAATTTTTTAATTTTAGAATTTTTTCCTTCCCTTTCCCCTTTTTTTGGTTTTTTAAATACAAATCTTATCTATATATATTTTGTTACTTTCATCTAATGGATTTATTTTAAATACATTATTCCTTAGTATGATTTTCCGCATCAAAATAGAAAAAAAAACAAATTTAAAAAGAAAATCTTAAAAATTAATTTCTTATTTTCATTTTATTATTCTTATCTTTTTTTTTTAATTTAATTTTTACCTCATAGGCACTAATCGGATTTTATATTTTCATTTTCTAAATAAAAAGCTTCAAGATGATGATGTCTTTCTTTTTTTTTAACTAACACCATTTTAACTTGAAGCTTAAGAATTTAATTTTTAACAGATGTAACTATCTATATACAGTTTAATATTTCATTTCCTTTTCCAGTTTCTTTTGAGAATCACCCCATGTTTTGGTCTCCCCCTATTTTAAGTTACTGGAAAATGAAAGACATGAAGAAAAAAGCTAAAAAAATTTTAAATTAATGATTTTTTTTTTTTTAAATTTAATCAAATCTGTTATAAGGAATTCTAATAATCTGCATCTAAAGATACTTTTAAAGATACATCTAAGGAAACAATTTATCTAGATATGTTTGAGTTTAAAGGAATAAATTAGATGTTTTTTTTCAATTCTAGAGTTAATAGAAACTCGTATATTTCTTGTAATATGAATGTATCTTATAGATACAGATTATATATTTAACCAAAATGAATATATCTCGTAAATTTTTACTGGTATCAACATATAAGAACAGCATAAGAATTTTTGCAAATTAAAATTAAGTCTTTTATACCTTTATACGATGAAAATATTGAATATATTTTACAGAAGATGTAAGCTTTGTGGCTGTGAAAAGTTCTGGATTTGAAATATTAGATACTAATGAAATTATATCTTTAAACTTCTTTTAATTTTATTGCTATTTTTGTCCTGAAGACATGGAATCGCATCGAGTAGCAGAATATAATTTTCATAGAAAAAATCAATGGAAGGACTTTTAAATACATTTTATAAAGACAATGAGACTATATTCATTACCAAAAATTTCGTACAGGCCTTGCTGTTTATAGAAAATAAAGATAATTGATGTTTTAAACTGTTAATTTAAATTTTTTTGCTTTTTATTCTTTGTTTTATAGCTTCAGGCATCCTCAGACGTCTTATTCAAAAAAAATATTCCATCAATTTTATATATTTTTCGTATTTTGATTTCCTGTTTATTTTATTCATTCCTTCTTCTGCTGATCAACTGAGTAATTCTTTTATATATTATAAAATATTACCAAGTATCTCATAACGGATTATAAAATTATTTCAACCGCGAAAAATAATTTTTTTTTTTTTTTTAATATTATTTTGAGTCATTAACATTTAATAAAATTGCAAAAGTAGCGAATCCAAAAAAAAACGTAAATAAATAAATAAGGAAATGCCAATATAAATTTTTTAAACTGAATTTATCAAATAAATTATTAAAAATCATGAAAATAAAGAATAAAAATGATAAAATAAATTTTTTTTTATATATATTGAATAAGTGGAAATTAATTATTGAATTAAATTATAACTTGTTTTAATGTGTCTCCTATAAAACTCTCCAAAGTTTTTTTTTAATTGGACTTTGGTTTTTATGTTGCAATAATTTTTAATTGGGAATCATGTCATTAAATTTTAAATTCAACTGATAAGGAAATAAAATTTATGTTTTCCGATGACTTGGTATTATGGATGCAATATCGGATGAATAAGCCAAAAATGTAAAATGAGCAAATAAATACAAGGAATATTTATATATTCCCCCTCTGAATATAAGGCAATATTTAATTGTTATCATTTATATATAAATATTATTTATGGAGTCATGAAATAAGGACCTGCAAAATAAAGTTTCCGCGGGGTATTTGTCTCTTTAAATTTAACCTTTTGTCTAATAAGATTCCTTGGTGGTGATTAAAAAGCAGGGTAGATATTCGACCATTTCCAGAATTTTTAATCCAAAACAAAAATGCCCCCAAATTGAAAGTCGCTAATTTTAAAATCTTTCCTATGTAAATGATATAATAATTAGGTTTCGAGGTGTTTTTTCTCATTAATTATGAGAACACAACACTTTTTAAGAATTAAAGCCCCAGGATGTTATTGATTAGATATTTTTCCAGGAGTAAGTACATTAGTTACTTAGCTCTAATATATGGAGTCTTTCCCAACTGTAAAGAGGCTGTAGATCTGCATTGAAAGGAGGATTACATTAAACATTTATTTAACAACTGTTATTCCTTTTTTCTATTTAATAAATTTGTGACATTCAGACGGTCTTACAAACTACGACATATAAAATAATTTTATAATTTATTATGTAAAAGTTAAGAGATAGAAGTTTTTTCTTCAGACGAACATTAGAGACGAACTTAATTAAATTTGGCGATGGCTCAGTTGTTAAAGTGGCCGTTTTAAAATGAAAAAATCTCGGGTTTCAATCCTGTTCGGATCATATCTAAAAAAAACATACAATTTATAATTGATATCGTAATAGTTTATATCATAATATAAAACAAATTTAACTGCCACATCTGAAAAGGAACGGCATTTCCAATCACTTATCACATTGTATGTGCTATTTCTCATTTACATCTCAAAAAATTTTTACGATTTGCCCTTGTTGAAGATGCATTAAAAAATTCAAACTGAAAACACAGAACGTCTAACTGATAGCTGATAATAAAATTTTTTTGTGTACATGATTTGGAATCTTTCAAAAATTTTGTTGGAAATCATTAACACATTAACGAGTTACTTAATCTTAAATAAATAGCGTTGAGTAAAGTTATGTCTGAAAAAAAATGGATATTTTTAAAAGTTTTTGAAAATTCTTTTTAAAAAATTCTTTTGAAAATTAATTTAAATATTGAAGACAGTTCAGTTGGCAATATTTAAAACGGTTAAAAACAAGTAAAAACTTGAATAAATCTTAAATTTAAAGTTTTAAAATTTAAAATATATTTTACAAAACTAGAAAAATTGTATTTGAGGGCTTTAATCCAAAATATACTTGAAAAAACTTGAACATTGCAATTATTCCAAAAAAAAAAGTTTTAAATAAAGCCATCAGATTTAGGAAAATATCTATAAATTTTAAATACTCCTAATTACAAATTTTAAATAAAAAATTACCAACTAAGTATGTCCTGTCCTAAAAATTTAGTCAGGTCAATACCTACATATTCTTCTAATTAAATTTTTCCTTCCTCAAATACAAATTAAGAAAATTAGAATATTATTCTAAAAATATACACAATTTTTTTTTATTTTTATATTCGATAATAATAATAATGTTTATTTAATTATTTAAAAACACGCACAGCACACAACGTCCAATTTAACAACAATATATTTACACATTTATTGGTGACAGGTTTTTATATAGTGTTAGTTACTCTAATAATAATAATGTACTTTTATTAAAATTAGTACTAAGTATTATTTTAATACAACTTTTATTGGTACAACTTAGTCAGCTTAACCCCAAACCTCCCAACAATGCGTTTCTGAATGCTATTTTAATATAAATAATAAATTTTATTGATTTAATGAATGTTGATACCACTACTTATAGCATACTATAAATTTATTTATCAACTTTTATAATTTCAAAATGTCACTTGAAATAAAAAATCATCGAAATGACCGTGTTGATTATAAATAACTGTAATATTTTCTTTTTTGTTTTGTTAATTTTTTTTTTTTTGTTCTAAATAAAAAATGACTTAATTTTGATTAGAAATTGCATGTTGAATGAAAATTAAAAAAAAATATATACAAATTAAATATTCAAATTATTTGGTTACCAATTTATAATCTTTGTAAATTAAAATCAATTCGGACTCTACACTTACTCTACTATAACATTTCATTTTTAATTATATGGTAGCACACAACCCTATATACTCATAAATTATAAAAGTTTCTATAAATATAATAGTTAAGGAAAAGATTAAAATATAACCTAAATTTACATACAACAATTGTACTAATTTTTAAATACAACACCTGACAGTTTTTCCAAGTACGCCCCTACTCATTTTTTAAATTTTTATCGTTCTCTTTAATTATTCAGAATTAAATTTTAAACTTTCAAAAAAAAAAAAAAATCAATTTAAATTTAAAATTATATCCATTCAATGGAATACAGTACATTTCAGTACAGTACTCATGAGTACTGAACTCATAAATTATAATCACACAACCCTAAAATTTGATTGATTTGATTTAATTTGAAAAAAAAAAGTATGAGAAACTGTCACACAACCCTGAAATTTAATTTGAATACCAATACATTTAAAAAAAAAAAATTGAATAAAATATACACTGTTACTAATTACATTAGTTATTCATACAAAAATGTTATTTTCCTTTTTTTTTTTTTATTCTTAAATAAATTAAAATCAATCCAATGGTATTTATTTTTTCTATATATATAAAATTATAGCATATAATATTATATACAAAGAGTATATATTTACATATATATATATATATATTTAATTAAAATAATTTTTAACAATCTGGTTCACTGTTTGTACATTGAAAAACGTCATTAAATTCTTTAAAAAATCTTCGATAATATTTATTAATATAATTTTTAAAAATGACATGTCTTGACTCTCTGACATTTGCATTTTTTTGTAATTTTTTTAATTTTTCTGTAAATTGATAACATTTACGTTTGGCAGCATTTATAAAATATAATTTTTCATTTGTTAAATTTGGAAATTCTTTAAATATTTCATTTTCTAAACTCAATATAGAATTTTGATTTTGATTTTTATCAATTGATTGAAGCCATAATTTTAATCCTGCATATGATTGTTTTTCAGCAAAATAATTCAATAAAAATTCTTGTTCAATTGTATTTCGATCATCCAAATCATCAGCACTATCAGATTCAATATAATCAGTTAATTTAGGATTACTATCACCTTTTAATAATTCATTTAAATTCAAACATGTTGGTAAATTTTCATAATAATTTTTATAAATATTAAATATTTTCAAGTCATTGATTGGAGCAGTTGTATCTTCAGTATTTTGAGGTATTATTGGATTATAACAATTTAATACAATTGATATTGATGTATTTTCACCTTTAATCATATCATATGCCAAATTAATACCAATACCACCAAAATTCATTGACATTATTGCATCTGGATTCTGTATTATTAAATTTAAATTTTTTTTAAATAATTTATAAAATTCTTTAACTGTTGAACTTTTAAAATGATAATTTTGTGGTGTTGCCAGAAATCTATTACACATTTCTAAATTTTCATAAAAATTTCTTTGATTTATTTGCAACATTTCATATTGTGTATTTAATTTAACATCACCATTTAGCAAAAAATTTAATTGTCGATTTAAATACATATTAGAGTTTTGATCATTTGTTGCCGGATTTATGTAACAATTTTGTGGAAATTTCGATGTAATTGAATCGTATGATTTGTGAATTTGACTAAACAGCTCAATAATTTCGTGTCGATTGAATGGCGGACGTTCAATTGCTGTCACATAAACTGGATTAAAATATTTTTTTAATAAATCTAAACAATCACGACGTGTTGTACCTTCCAAATATTTAAACCAAAAATAGTTGGCAACTTTATTGGGTTGACTGTTGTACAGAAAATTTAAAATTTTTGTAAATACCATTTCATCATATATGATAATAATGTCAGTGGAACGCATTGATTTACCAATAATACCACGAAAAAATTCATCCCAATTAAATTGTAAAAAGCGTGTACGGAAATTTTCAAATTTATATTCAGCTATAGAGGAACGTTCAGATTTATCGCGTGATTCTTGAAACTCAACAATTGTACCAAGATTTTGTTCAAATTCGAGTAAATCTTTTATATGTGAATCAATTCGACGTTTATTCATTCCGACATCTAATAACAATTCATATGCACTACGATTCAATTCAATGGGATTTTGGGGCTTTGATAGCCCTGAATATATTTCAATTACACGTTTGTTGTTTTGTATTGAAATTTTATGTTGAAAAAATATATTTTGTCCAATTTTACTAATTGCTAACAGTATATTAAAGCATGTTGATTCATTCCAATTGGATTCAAGAATTGGCCAACCTTTTGAGTTCCGATACAATTCAGTTTGTTTTAATAAATTATTGCTGCGTGTTTCTTTACAGGATTTATAAAATTCTTTTGCCTTTAATTCAACATCTGATAAATTATTTTCATCTAATTGATTTAAATATGTTTCAATACGTTTTTTTAAATCTGTTGTTGGGGTATTTGTGGTGGCCCTTGTATTGGTGGTGGTTGTTGGGGTTCTTGATATCGTGACATCACGTAATGTTGTATCTATTGATTTTGAACAAGCATATTCATAAAAATTATGACAAGGATCTGCATTAAAATTAATTGAATTCTTGATTATTTCATTTAATTGAATTAATTTAATATTTTTTCCTAAAGATTGTTGTTGTTGATTGCGTGTATCGCGATTTAAACGTCTTCTAAGGTTTTGTTGATGTTTTTGTTGTTGTTGTTGTTGTTTTGATATAAATATTTTATTGGAATATTTTTTATTTTCATATTCTTTAATAGTATTTTTTAATAAATCCGTATTTTGAATAATATTACAATTTATTGAAATTATTTTAAAAGTTATTATTATAATGAGACCAACGAATAAATTACGATAAATTCGTGATTCCGAATTAATTTTATTATTATTTTGCATTTTTAAAAGATAAATTTTTATTTTTAATAACTGTTATAACTGTTTATTTGTCCTAATTTTTGTTGGTACGATTTTTTATTTTACAATAATTTTCAATTTCAAGTTCATCCGATGATTAAACTAACAAGACTGAAATTTTTATAATTGAATTTTTATTAATTTGTTTTAAATAAAATTGTATGTAGACGGGAAAAAAAATATTGTAATCATAATTTCAGTTTTGGTTTAATCCACTTTGTGGTTATTTTAGTACAATATTTTTTTTTAGATTTAACTGATAATTTTATAGAAAGGCGGATTAGTAAAACGTTGGTACAGATTCTGACAAGATTTAATTTTCAAAAAACTTTGAATTTCATTTTGAATTTCAATTTGTGAATTTTAGAAAACTTCAATGAATCCATAGACCATCATTTTGTAGTTTCAGGAATCGAAAATTTCAATATATTAATAGATACCTCCGGTTTTCGTTATTTCTTGGACTAGAGGTGGTAATCTTGAAAGTGACTAATTAGTGTCGTTTGGGGCCCGATTTTCTGCTCAAGTTATAAACCACAGACTTTACAAAAATTTTCTTAGATATATGGCCAAGTATTATCATGGATATTGTTAAAACAGAAAGCAGAGCTCGTAAAGTCTTGCACAGAATTAAAGCGGTTCCGGCCTCTTTATACCTACGTTATTTTCCCAAATAAAATTTTTATTGTCAATTTCATATTAACGGCTGGGTGGCATAGTGGTTAAGTGGCAAACTTTCATGTGCAAGGCCGGGTAAACAAATAATTTAATTGAATAATATAACTCACAGATATAGAATACCATTTAACTCAAATACAAAATAATACAATACAAACAAAAATGGAATTGTATCTATTGAAAATCTAAGACTTTTCTACATGTTATAAGGCCTAGTACTAGGTATTTCATGTTTAAATGGTATTTGGAATTCATTAAGACTAATTCGAATAACACGAATATAAAATGACCCCTGTTCCTACATGTACTTATGGTATAGACAGTTGAACAGTTAGCGCTTAAAAAAAACAAAAAAGGAGGATAGATAAATTTAATATTATTTTGCATTATTTTTAATTTAATCAGTTAAAGCTGGTATTACTTAAATCGAATCACTTAAAAATTCACTAACATTGAAAAGTGCTTCAAGAATCACTTTAAATTTTCCAATCAACTGTATTTTATGTATAGGTGCATAGGTACTTAACTTTAATTTAACATTTCCTAAAAGTATCTTCTTGTTACATTTAAATTTAAAAAAATAAATGAAAATAGAAACTAAATATAAAAATATAATCCCATTATAATTTAATACAAAAAAAAAAATTAAACAAAACCGAATGATAATCTCGGACATTTTTAGGTCAATATTTATATATTCCAAACAATCATTTGTTTTTGTTATATTTCGTAGAATATAAAGTGAGGGTTAAAATATAAAAACAAAAACAATAAAAACCTTTTTTTCTTTTATACACTTACACATATGCATTTATGTACATAAGACATTAAAATTTTAATATAATACATATTACAAAAAGATTAAATTTAGGTTAAATCAAAAACATAAAATCCATTGTTTTTTTATAAATCTCATATACAAAACAGTTCAACACTAACATCAGTCATTATCATATTCACCACTGTTTACTAAATTTACTATTCACCACTCACCACCACCCCAAAACAAATCTCAAAAAAAAAAATTTAATTTAATTTTGTTTGTATATTGATCAATTGATGATATTTTTCTCAATTTTTAATTTCTCTCTACTGATAACAGAGTACTAAGAACTTAGAAGCATCAATTACAACAACAACATTACTCAGTAGTCTGTACTCAGTACTGTACATCAGTACTGTTACATGATTACAAGATTTGTTTATTAAAGCTACTTAAAACCACAAGAGAAAGACAGAAAAAAAAAATTGTAAAATGAAAATCAACATAATGTAGAAAATAATATTCAATCAATATCAATATCATGATAATTCATGATTATCTCATGTAAAATTACTGTTTCTGTCAATAACTTATCAATGCAAAAAACTGTTGTTAAACATAAAACTAAAACAAGTTTCATGACAGTAAATTGAGAACACGTATACAAAAAAAAAATCAAAACAAATGTTTTTTTAACCAAAACAAAATTGCTGTCATAATAGTAAAAAAAAAAAAACAACAAAAGCAAAATCCAAAAAAACATTGTTCTTATCAGCAAAAACATAACAGAAGTAAATGTTAAGCTCAATTAAACTTAACTGAGTTACAGTGTGATAACATGATAATATAAAAATTCATCTGTAAACAATATTTAGAAAATTTATTAGTTTTGTTTTTTTCATCTCTTTCTCTTTCTGGTTTTTATCACATTTTTTTTTTTAATATTATAATGTTTGTTTTTTGTCTTTTTCTATCATTATTGTGTACTTTAGTTTTTTATTAACTTACTAGTTAGATGCTATTGTATATGTATATTAATAGTATATATATATATATAGTGCCTACATTAAGCAACAAATTCAATTTAAAACATTGTCCAACACGTTCACTGAATGTTTGTTTGTGTGTTTTTTTTTTTAATCAACTCCATAATGTTCTCAGTACTGTTCTCATTTGACAGCAGGGAGTATTTATTTTAGAAGAGGGTGGAGCTGCGTTTTTTTATAGTTTTCTTTTACAAGGAAATGGATTTAAAAAAAAAAACAATAGAGAGAAATTATTATTTTAAAAGGCGTTTGAAAATGGATTTTAAATGTTTTCTAAATATAAAAAAAAAAAAAAAAAATGAACAAAAGAAAAGTGTTAGTGATAAGTAAAACCTCCAACATCTTTTAAAAAATAATAATCAAAAAAAGTGTGTCTAATCTAATGGTTTTTTTTCATATTGAAAAGTGTAAACAGGCTTTTCTTTTCTGAAAACAATCTGACAATCTTTAGATAAAGGATGTTGAAAAACAATGTCCTGGTAGAAAGGAATGTCCTTCTCGTGAACTCTATAAACATTTAATTAACTTTTGCAAAGAAAAAACTAAATAAAAAACAAATATTTACCCAAAGTTATTAAAACAGGACTAGTTTTTTATCAGATTACATGGTATTTTCCATTAATTTTGCCAAATATTTGATGATTTTTTAGTTGAACACAATTTAAAGATAATTATGGTGTCTTGTACTTAGTAGTAAGTAGAAAATGTGGGATGAGAGATGGAAAATCTGTTTTCATTAAATTTTAATAAAATGGAGGAAGAATGTGCAAATGTATGATAAGTTTTATTAGATTCATATTGAATTGCTGCAAAATGTTAATTGAAATGTCGTAGACTAGCGGGATTAAACAAATAAAACTAAATCCAATATTAAAAAGTTTAACATTTTTGAAGTTCTTACAATAAAGGTACCTATTGTTAAGTTCAACGTAGATGGGTTAGTTAGTTTGACGTGGTAGAAATTAACTCTTGATGTCTCTGTAGCAGTATTTTGTATTTTCTTAAAGACTGTATCCATCACGTAGTATCCTAAGAGGATATGTAGTAAGGCGCAGGTGGTGTAGTGGGTTGGTCTTATTAACCGAAGAAAAGTGGGTTGAATTCCCGTACAGGTCATAAATAATATTGAATTAAAAAAAAAATTGATTACAAAATTCCTCTGGTATGCTACGACTTTTTAACTGATGTAGAAATATTGAGACTATTTGGTTAACTTACTTAGTGGTTAAAAAATTAAATGTTTAGTTTAAAAGAGATCCCTTCAACAGTCAAAAATGAAATACTTGCAGTATATTAGTTAGAAATAGATCTGTCTCATCTCTTTTAAAAAACTTCAAGAACAAGAGATTAACTAGAAAAATACCCACAAATATTTTAGTGTTATATTCTGCAACGAGCTTTCCATACTTCGTTATTGTAGAAGTCTCAGGTCAAAGATGGTAGATATAAAAGATTTAATGAACTCCACAATTTGGTGGCTAGACCTATTAAAGGGTTCTAGTATACTCGAATAAGCTATACTATATAATAAGTATTACTGAACACTACTAAAAACCTTTTATACGCCAAGCATTATTTTAAATATTTCAAGTATTAAAATAAAATCACAAAAACATTTCAGATTTTCAAAAATTCTGATTTTCTAAAAGTATTAAATATATTTAAAATGAATCTAAATTGTGATCAACTGTAATTCTTTTAACATTGTATCAATTTACTTCTAGCTTAAGATACTTTTAAATTTTATCTTTAATTTCTAAAAATGAATTCAAACATTTAAAACAATTTTTATTTTTGTTTTATTATCTTATAACTTTACAATGTATTTATAATTTAATGTATTTTGGATTATATATAACATTTTATTTCAATTTAAATTTATGTACATAGATACAAAAATACACTCTGTGTAAAAATTTAATAACTTTTTTGGTTATCATTATTTTTAATTATTTTGTATTTTAAAATATAATATGAACTTAGCATGATGTGACTTCTAATTATGAAAAATAATGTCAGATACATGACTACCATTTTGATCAATACAAAATTGGGCTCTTAAAGCTAACAGCACGCGAATTATCAGGTTCTATTGACCTATTCACAGATTTAATATTGTGCTTTAGCTGCTCTTTTGTTTGAGGCTTGTTCACACATACTCGTTCTTTGACACAACCCCATAGGAAATAATCTGGCGCAGTTAAAATTGAATCCTGAATTTCTTCACATAATGTGGTCATCAAAAATTTCACTTAAAAGAGTAATTGTGGCACAGGTCGTATGTGTTGCTCCTTACTAGCGAGTGCAATTGTCGCTGGTAAATAACTCTAACATTTGCAGTACCCCAAAATCGCAGAGATTTTGATTTTGGAAATCTGCTTTATTGCTTAAAATGATGCTTAAAAATTAAGTTGGAAATATGTTCAAATTGTTCAGTAATTTTGTAACTATAGTCGGTACAATTAAATGGCCATTAGGAAAGTATATTTTGGTTCGCTGCTCATCGAGTTTTGCGTGTTGGTATTACAAGCACAAGCTTCGATTAATAAAATCTAGAAAAAGAAATTAAAAAAATATAAACCCAAAAAATTATTAAATTTTAAAACTCCATGATGACTTTTAGTCCACCCTGTATATTATTCTTTTTTATCTATTTAAATAAAATATCATGACTTTTTTATACAATTTTTCATAAAAATTTAAAAAAAAGTTTTCCATTTTTTTTTATAGATAAATTGTTCAAAAAATTTATTTTTCCATTTTTAAAATTGTCAGAAATTTTTACAAAATAAAGACAAAATTTTTTCTTAATATTATGTATTTTAAATACTTTCTCTTTTTTTTTATCAATTGAAAATTATTTCTTTTAAAATAAATAATAGATACTTTAAATTAAAGACAAAAAAAATCAAAAAAAAATTTTAAATTTCCATGAAAATTTCAAAAAAAATTTGAAAAATTAAAATAAAATTTAAATATTTTATAAAAAAATAAAAATTTTAAATATCTTTTGTTATTTATACAATATAATTCCCAATGTTTTAATAATACAATTCCATTGAGATTTATAGTGTATTCCATTGTGATATTGTATCTTAAAGATGTATCGCTCTTTTAGAATTAAATAACAGTATATACGTATAATTATTTCTAATAGAAATAGATTTTTTTTTTAAATAATTTTTATCTTTTATAAAATTTTAAGCTCAATTGATTTAAATTTCAAGGTATAAGACTCAACTTTTAAGAATTGATTTTTTCTCATTAAATCGGTATCACAGTCCTGAAAAAATCCAGGCCATGGCATAAAAATTATACTTGAAAGAATATAATGTAGTATTATGTCGAAAATTAAAAGTAAATTTTTTTTTTTTGTATTAACTTTATAGAAGAGGGGTTATTAGGTTCTAGAAGAGAGGCTCAGAACCGTAGTAACTTAACTAACACATTTTTTATTGAAAATTATATACATTTTTTTATATTAAGTTTAAAATACCTACTAAATCTCAAGTATTGGGATGGAGAACTCAAAAATTCTCAAATTAATAATATATATTTATTCTTTTAAATTTAAAATATTTCATTAATAGAACTAAATAACTTAATATAAATAAAGTTTAATTGGTCAAAGTAAGTTAACTTGTCCATTAAATTCTTGCCACTATTGAAATTTAGTAAAAAGGATGCTACAGACTAAATCAAACAAATCAAATTTTACCCTTATTTAACTGCCCTAATTTGAGAATAAATTCTTCTAAACAAATTCCTAATATAAATTGTAAACTAATTTAAAAAGTCGTCAAACATAAAGAACCAATCCCTTAATTTATGACAAAAATAATGAGGATCTGAAACACCATCAGGAGCGTTAAATACAAGTACTCTAATATCGTATTCAATCTATTCTTTTGCAGTCTTGCACACTTTTCAGTACATATTTATATACCTTTCCCTTAAAATTGTTCTATAAATTAAATTTATGACCAAATATTTTTTTAATACAAGTAAAAGCGATTTTGTTATGTTCAATATAATTATTTAAAAAATACTAACAATACATGTACAGTCTATTAAAAGCAAATTTATGTGGGAATTGCGGTATTCTATTAGTAATAAAAAACCAAAATCTAATAAATTTATGTCAGTCTTAAAAAATATTCTATACTATGTATATAAATATCGAATCTCTTATAAAATAATTTTAATTCATAATATTAATTCTATTGAAAAATTTTACAAAATTTTGTATTTAAATTGTAATTTATTAATTTTCATATGTTTCTCCCTTTTTAAAACCGCATTTTAAAATAAATATAAATTTCAAAAATTGGATATTTTCATGAAAATAAAATAATAGCTACTACTTTTAATCAAAAATGGTAACTATGGAATACAATACAAATAAGAAAAACTATAATAAATTAAAAAACCACATATCACTTTATGCGGTTTATATACCAAAACTAATATAAACTAGGAAATCTTTTACACATACAAGATGTTGTATAAATTTAACATATATCTGTAATATATTTTATATATATCTTATAATAATTTACTGGGGAATTGTTTTTTTGCAAAGAAACATCTCACAAATACTGAGAAATATCATAAAATTTTAAAATTTCACACGAAAATTTAAAGTGCTGCAGTGAAAAAAGAGGAAATGAGGAAGTACCGTTAGAAAATGCTGTTTTTTGTATAATCAAAAAAATTGAACTTTCATTATAAAATTGAATATCCTTTTAATACAAACACTTTCTTAGTAATAATTTTGTACATATAATACACACACATATACATATATATATATAATATAATATCCTTTAAAATAGTATATGTCTCTATTACATAATATTTAGATAATAGTATATTATAGGTTTCTATAGCTCCCATCTTATAAAGATAATATCTTTATCTCAAACTCTTTGTACTTTCAAAAATTTTAAAATTGAAAATTAAAAAACTTAATAATTTAATAAAATCCCGCAAAAAAATGTTACATTCAAAGTTTTGTAAAATTTATTGTACAACTCTTCCCTTGTGAAACCCCCTTAATTATAAATTTTGGAATACAATTTGTGTATTTAATTATAACAAAAAACAAGATATTTATGTATTAATAATGCAATATTTAAAAAAAAATTCAATTTTAATTTTATTCTAAAATATTT
This sequence comes from Dolichopus griseipennis, assembly GCA_963082915.1. NCBI lineage: Eukaryota > Metazoa > Arthropoda > Insecta > Diptera > Dolichopodidae > Dolichopus > Dolichopus griseipennis. Next base: position 23,058,373 of record OY720441.1, on the reverse strand, counting down.
CAATTCCAAAAAAAAACAATATAACACACACGTACACACAATAATTCGGATATATATATGTGTGTGTGTTTTTTTTTTCATTAAATTCTTAATTATAAGAAAATAAATAAGTAAATTAATTTTTATTCTTATACAGTTATTTGTATTCGTAATGCGGTTTTTTAGAAAATAACAATAAATACAAAAATAACTGTATATTGTTTTTTTTAAGAAGCGGATGTAATTAAAAATTCCGAATATACAATGAACGTTATAAATGTCATCAAATTTTCTTTCACTGGATATAGTGAAAATTTAAAACTTTAAGGCATGTTCACACGTACTTGAATACTTGATAATAATATTTAAAAAAATAATATAAAAAATTTTTAATTTTTTGGGAATCAACTACAAAAAACTGTATAAATAACTGTAGTGTAAATTAAAAATAATCACGTTCATGACAATGTATTCTTTTGTTTTTTTTTTCTAAAATTAAAAATGAAAAGTTTTACATTAATTTATAAAAAACTATTGGTATTATTTTTAATTAAAATTTTATATTTCGATATCTTACATTCACGTACTATAAAGTTTTGTACTTAAGTAATCAAATATATATTGGTTTTAGTGTTGGTACTATTGAAATAGTTTTTAATTTCAGTGTAGAAGCACTTCCTTCAAAAATTGATTTAATTTATATTATCTTATAGTATCTTATTTTTAAAAAGAAAGCATAGTATATTATTTTCTGATATTGTATTTTCTATTAATTTTAATTACAAATCACAGGTAAATTTTAAAATAGTTTAAATTAATTGAAATGTCAGTTTAAAAAAAAACTTTTAACAATTTATAATTTAAAATTTCTTTTTATAAATCACGAAGATATGTAATCAAAGATAATGTAATTTCCATGTGCCTACCTGATTTTGTTTCCAACTCCATTCATAACTGACATCTTAATTATTATTATTTACGTTCTTCCGAATTTTAAATCCATTAAACTTATTTGGTTCCTTTAAAAAATTTAAACTTATATTTGTTTGTGACAATTGTCAAATTAAATGTGCCAATAATTGAACTATCTACCCTACACTTATCAAGTACAAGCTAATCAAAAACAAATTTTTGTGATAAGTGTAAATAATTAGGGATTGAATCAAAATCTTTAAAATTTGATACAGTGCTAAACTTGATAACTTATCACTAATCAATAAGTAAAAATTATAAAATTGTTTTAAAAAATCATTTTTGAATTTCTTTTTAATAGCTTGTATTTAACCAACTCGTGGTTGAACGTTTGTGGAATCTTGTTAGTTATTTAAACACTTTTCCATTGAGCTAGAGACTTGAAATTTAGGACACAGGTTAGATTCTAATGACAATACATGATTGTATTACTTTAATTGAGCTAATATGAAATACGATTTTGTATTTCATATTAGTATGAAAACTTATTCAAAAATTGATTATTTAATTATTTGATCAGTGATATGTAGTTGGTGTAATTGAAATCTTGAAATGTACTTACTCATGACATAGTAATTATATATAAATAATGTAATAATTAGCAGGCATCAGAAATGTTAGCTTATCAATTTCATTGATTAGATGAATAAAAGGTGTTGGAACAATTCATTCGTCAAGTCGAGAACCTTAAACGAGTTTTTTAAGTCCTCATTGCTAAAGCCCGCTATATGACTGTCTTGATGAGAAATGTATCACTTAATTATGATAACTTATAAGATTTACGAATCAAGGGGTTATCTACTGGTTCTATCATTTCATTTGATATTTACAATTTAATTTCATACGAAGTTTTAGTTAATTTAAGACTTAATAAAGCAGGATCATATTCTTTGAAGAAATTTAAAGAAGGTATGAAGTATGTTCAGATATAAAATATTAACATAGAAACTATCGAAATAAAAATAAAATTACAGAGGCAAAATGATAGTATATAATTGGTTTTAACTACTTTGAAGCCAATTTGAAAGAAATTGAATCTTAAACCAAGCCTTCTTAATGTTCTTTTGAGTATATAAATTCTATTAAATGATATAGACCTAATTACTTTAATTGTAAGATTTTAATTTAAAAACAACTTAGAATTTGAAAATTTCAAAAATTATTAAACTTGATTCAAAAAATACATACTTAAAATTTGCATGACAAAGGGTGCATGCCCCTTCACTGAAAAAAAAAATTCCCAAATGTTCCAAAATCCCGAAAACAAAATACTGAAAACCAATAATCCTGAAAACCAAAAATCAGCCCAAATTATATTAAATTTTTTGTTGTCAGTAAGGAAGGGTTTCAGAGTTGAATACAAAATCAGGGTTCCAATACTTGTTTAGCAAAGGTTTGGGGTTACAGCTCCCATTTTTTTTAAAATCTTTGTTGTTAACTTACTAAAAAAAAGTTAGGAAGGATTTAAGAGTTGAATACAAAATCAGCAATGCTTCTTTTTCCAGAGTATTTATATTTGACTTTTACTAAATATGTATGTATATTTAAGTGGAGGCTTTTTTTGGAACTTGGTACACAACCTGTACAAGGTTCCGTGATTCGGGTTTTTTTTTTTCAAGATTTTAAATCATTCGGGATTTTGATATTTTCAGGATTTTTTTTTTAAGATTTTGAATCATTCGGGATTTTAATTTCAAGATTTTAAATCATTCGGGATTTTTTTTTCAGTAAAATGTCACATACCTAAAAATTTCATTTCCAAGAAATTTAATTAAAAATTTTTATTTATTTGTTATTTATTTAATAATATTTAATATTGCTATTATTATAGTTTGGGTGTTGAACCATATTGTATGCGAAACTATTACTTAAATTAAAACAAAAGTTAAGCAAACAATATATAACCAAACAATTTTCTTTATTTTAATTCTAAAACTATCCTCCCCCACAATATTTCCATTAAAAAACTTTCTAATTTTTTAAAAACTTTCTTAACTTTAATTAAAAATAAATATAATCCAACTAAAATTTTCAAAATTAATAATTTTATAATAATATTAAAAAAAAATTTTGTTTAACCTAATAAAATTAAATAAAGAATTTGTTTGAAAAATATTAAAAAGTTTTTTAGAAAATTTTATTAAATATAATTTTTATTGAACTTTGATTGAAAATTATCAATAACTTTTTTTAGAAAGAGATTGTGGTTTGCAATATTGCAAAAAATCAAAATGGCGAATATAAACACAAGTAAAACTTTGTTATCAAATATTTTAATAAGTTTTTTTTATTTTAATTAAAATTTATCGAAAAGTCAAAATAACTATTATACAAAGATATTAACTTTATTAAAATATTTTAAATTCGGAAATTTTTATTCTAATGAATTAGCAAAATTTATTAGAACTTATTTTAATGGATAAGCAAAGTTCATTAGAACTATTTAGAGATTTATCTTGGGTGGCTGAGGAGCTCAATTGTGAGAGTAGGTACATATTTCTCAGTTAAGAAATTCAAATTCGTTGTTTCAAATTAGAAATTGTTTAACTAGTATTTCAGCCTTTATACAGTTATTACACATCATCAGTTTATATTACAATAACAAGTAATAAAACAAATAATTTCATTTCCATTTATAACTCACAGATTCAAAATCATATAAATTAAAAAATTTGTATTTTTAAAAATATATCCGACCAGTGGCGTAGCGGTTAGGACGTTGACTATTCCATGGGAGAGTCTCAGGTTCAAACTTTGGTCGGAACATATCTAAGAATAAATAATATAATTTATTATTTACATAATAATTGTGTTTATCATAATATAAAATAAATACACCTGGCACACCGGCAAAAGGAAATGGTGAATTCTGAACTCAGTTATCAGATTGAATGTGATAGAGGATTGTTTATAAATAAATAAAAAAAAAATATTATTACTGCAATTTAAAATATTATACAAGTATTAAGGCCGCAGAGTACCTCTGATCTCATTTAGTAATTGAATGTGTACGATTCCAGTAGTTTCCCTCTTATTCAAATATGTAGCTATAGTATAAATTTTTTAGCTTATCATATTATATAATTTAATAGCCTGGCATATTATAAAAAAACCGGAATTCAAAAATTTGATTATAACTAACTCTTATTTATCTTATTATGATAATAAAGTTGGTAGTCAAAAGATTCAAAATTACACTCTCAATATACATCTATACAATCAAATACAATCAAAAGTTTCATTTTACACTTAGGTCCCAAGTGTTCACCAGTACCATTAGAGATTTATATTCTTCATAATCACTCCTACCCAATACACTAATCTCTAATCGTTGCTGGCTAAGTTATCTGCTTCTTTTTTAAACTAAACTCTTTCATACCTTAAACTAAATCATCTTCTATTTTCAACTAAATCTTCTCTCACCTTGTTAAAACAAAACCTCTGCAATATTATCTGCATTGGCGAATTTCATTTATTCAAGGCCAAATCTATTCAATTAACAATCTATGTTGTACTTTCTTAAAATTTAACAATGTTTCATCATTTTTATTATGTTCATTCAATTTTTAATTTGAAAATTAAATTTGAATTGAAATTTTTCAATTCTTTGTCATATTTAATTGTAAAGTTTCTAATCCAAAATCTAACAAAAACAATCATTTAATTAAATTTTATTATTTTTTATTTTAATTAATATTTTCATTACTTAATGCTTTTAGTCTTCAAAAAAGAAACAAATCTTAAGAATAATAAAACTATCATGTTAACAACGACAACAACTGCAACATCAAATTTGATGAACTCAAAAAAAAAAAAAAAAAAACAGCTAAAACTTTATTTAATTTTAGAATCTTTTAATAAAATGAATATATACACACCCCTATCTACAACATAATCTTATGTTGAAAAGAAATTTAACACTTTCAATTTTAACATTTAATTTATTTTTTTTGTTGTCCTTTTCTTTTTTTTTTCTTTCTCTTTCCAACTTTTCTTAAAAGAAAAACAAAACTTGTCATCAAAAAAAAGAAAACTTTAACATTTAAAATCCAAATAATTTTTATACAAATCCAAATCATCTTAAATTCAAAGAGTTTTCATACATCATCACCCACCAAACTATTACTTAAACTAAATACAGATGCATCTATTAGTAACTGTCATAGATACTGTCATATATCTATAAAAAATAAATATTTACAAATACATGTATACAAAATGACATAACATACAATTGCTAGTTTTAAAATGTTCTGTATTGAGTCCCATATGTACTGTCAAAAGGGATTTACAAGAATTCAATTATTTTTAGAAGTAAGGGTGGAGTGAAAAAGGGGGTCGCGCTGTTATGGCATATATTTTTCAAATCAATTTGTGCACCATTCCTTTTACAGAAATTCATTTCTAGACATTCAATTATCAGTTAGATTTAGATGTTATTAAAAGCTGTAGGAACTTAAATAAGTTATTATACAAAATAGAGATGTACATATATACAGCGATACGAGTAGAATAAAATCTTGTAATATAGAAACAAATTAAAAATAGAAAAGGACAGATATATATGACATAATAATTGTGTAGTTGAAAATTAAATTTTTATGTCTGTGTATTTTGTATGCCACAAAAACCACAGAAAAAAACTTTTTTTTAAATTCATTTCAAAAAAACCAATTCATATTATATAGTTAGTTATAGTTTGTTTTATTTTTCAATTTAATAGTTTTCTTAGTTCGTATATGAGTTTCTTGATACGTTGTAAAAAACTTTTCAATATTAGATGAGAAAATTTATTTTGAGGTTATGTTTGTTCATTTTATCATTCAACATTTGTTGTTTTGTTTTTCTTTCGGATTTTATGATGAAAAAGACTAAGTATTGAAAAAAATTAAAAACTGCTGTCATTGCATTTTATATAAGTACATATATTCAATATAGTTTACTAAGTAGTATTTTCATATAATATTTATCTTGTATCTTAAGTTTTTTTGTTTTTGAAAAATCTTATATTATTTATCTTAAAGTTTTTGGCTCTAAGTGAGAAAATATACTCGGCTAATATACCTTATACATATATATACATATATAATATAGATAAGTAATGCCAGATGATCTTAAATTTGAAAACTGAATCCTGAATTCGTACGTAAAAGTACTTACAACACAGTTATATTAAGATGCTAGTGCAGTTGCAATCATCAATATTGATGATGATGTAAATGATTATAATGATGAATGATAGTTGAAAAAAGTTGAAAATTTAAATTGCATTAAAAGAATAAATTATATAGAGTTTAATTTAAGATGCGACAATTATATTGTATATTACATGCAGTTGATTACCGTATTGATTACTTTTTTTTTTTTTTTTGATTACTTATGTGTTATGTTGTATATTGCAATATTGTATATTGTAAGATGAAAAGTTGATGATAATGATTAATGTTTGATTTAATATTATATGTATGTATTTGTTTTAAAAGTGTGGTTTAAAAGTATTGAGAAATAAAATATGGCATGTTTTATTTAGAAGTTTCTTTAAAATAAATATAAAAGTTTTATTTTATATTAAATATAAAATTAAATTAAATATTTATTGAATAGCATTGCAAATATTAAAGTGGTTTAAAAGATTAAATATAGTATTATATAGTATTATATTATAAATTTTAATAGATAATTTTAAAGAAAATAATTTTCATTTATTGTATAAAATTAAATTTAGAATGAAATTTAAAAGTTTAATAAGTTTTGATATGAACTTACAATGCGTTTACGGTTCAATTAATGTAATCAATTCTATTAAGTATTTAAAAGTTTTTGATTTGTATACTCATGGTTTATTGACTAAGTACTCCACGTATCCAGAAGTAGTGCAGAAGTACTGAATTGAAGTACTTCTTTCCTACTGAACTTAATATGGTAGGAAAATATTCATCAGTTTTGCACTAATACATTGAAATTTTTTCTACTTCCTTTGAGCACTTTTTCAGTACTTTTTCAGTGGTGAATGGTAGTAGTTTTCCTAACTTTCATCATTTGAATTTTTTTTTTTTTTTATTCCTTTTCCATTCCTTTCAGGAGTACAGGGCATTCACCAAGTTTATTTTACACTAGGCTTCAGTTTCTTTAATCATAATATTCACTAAGCCGATGATTATTCGGCTGTAGCTATTGCATAAGTTTATGAAATATGAATGCACAAATGTTAACTTAGATATGGAGAGTAACTGTCAATATGGAGAGTAACTGTCCTATATTAAGGTTTTATTCATTTCTTAGAACTTCAGTATTGAATTACTCCTTCTTCAGTAATGAATGATTAGTATTTACAGTTACGTACACAAAAACAATTTTTTTATTCTATAAAAGTGTAAAAACTCATTTGTATGTGGTCGTAACTATAGAACTCAGGTTATTAGAGTATTTAACTTAACGTTTTATTGAATTTAAGATATGACATATTAAGGTATGGATTTTTTTGAGTCTGTCTCCTATTTCATACAATGTGATGCGAGAACAAAATCTGGCATTCTAAATAATTGTAAAATATATGTACTTCGTAACAACCTTCGATATAAACCTTCGATATCGTTAAATAAACAAGAAAAGGTTTATAGAATTGTAACTGATGTATTTATATCACAAATTATATTTTGCTGATAACTTCTTTTTGTAAAGTTGTTAAAAGATGAAAGATTTATGTGAGTCTTTAATATGTTATATATAATTGAACTAAAGCTCTAAAAATTTACCATATTAATTTTCGATAATTTAGTAAAAATAAATTTTAATTATTGAAAAATTTTTAAGCGAAAGCTCAGCTCATTATTTCGATTGAAATTAACAGTTTTGATCGGAACTTCCAGCGTGGCCTATTCTATTGCAATTGTTCGTTATCTTAAAATCTATTTTACATTATATTTACTATTTAAGAATTTTTAATTTAGTGTCCTAGTATATTGCTCTATCTTTCACTATATTAAATATAATTACCCCAAAAAGTATGCATTCTAGTTTCTAATTTTTCTTAACGGTGATAGGAACATTCTTCTTTTACGCGATGACCCCAGATAAAAGCTTCAATATAATAATAGTAATATAATAGATTCAATCTCCTCCATTTGAGAATTCCCCTCTTATATTTTTTTTTAGCAACTAATATGATTTCTGTTTCCCTTTTTAGTTCTTTAAAATTGGAAATCCTGCCGGTGTTTCAGTATCTCTTTGACGAAGGTTAACTTTTATTGTTTTCTTATGATTTTGATTGAAAAGCCATTTATATCTGGTAATCACTTACTTTAATCTGAGTTCACCAGATCACATAACACGGTTTATGGAAATTCATTTGTCACATTTAAAGAACCATATTCTTGCAAATATGTTTCTCAAAGTTGATAATGTATATGTGTACGATTTAGGTAAATTTAAGAAGCATCTTACTTCTAAATATCCCCCCCAGTTTTCCCCATCTCCCATAATCCAAAAATTCTAAATAACCTTAACCGTATTCCCAATATCCTTGCATACTCCAATCCCTTTAACCAAACAATAAAATTGTATCACAGGTCCTTTTCTAAAATTTTGTTAAAAAAGGATTTGGATTTGGTGTGTTGAAGTCTCATACTTAACACTATTCCCAATATCCTTGCATACTCCAATCCATTTAACCAAACAATAAAATTGTATCACAGGTCCTTTTCTAAAATTTAGTTAAAAAAGGATTTGGATTTGGTGTGTTGAAGTCTCATACTTATTAAATAAACACCGCACAGTTTCAATGGGTGGTTTTCGAAGCTTCCCATTCCCTTGTAAAAAAAAAATTACTTCTGATTACTTTAAGCTTTTACACCACAAATATTAATTTTAATAAAACTTCTTTTACTTGTATCGAACCTTTATAAGCAAATTTTCTAAAAAAAATTTTCATTTTTAAACAAATATCAAAAATATTCGAAATTCCTAAAGATTTCCACATCCTTTGTAAAAATAATTAGAACAACTTTTATATCTGTTTTCAAAACATTAACGAATTCCTAATAAAATTATAAAATGTCTTTTGTTACTCAATTTTCTAAATAATAGAAGGAACTTATTATAAGTTTTTTAATTTTCTTGAAAAATTCCTTAATGATAAAGTTTTACCATTGTTAAAATGGTGAAATTTTCTATTAATTTTAAAATTTAATTAAAAACCGGAAATAAAAAACAGTTGTTAAGTTAAGAAATTCAATAATATACTTAACTAACCTTTATTGCAATCATTTTAATTTCCATTCATTTGTTCTAACTAAAAATTCTTTAATAATAATATTGTATTAAAAGGAAAAGCTCCTTTGACAATATACCCTAATTTTGGATTTCAATTATCAGTTAGAGGTAAAATTAAAAAAATTTTTTCAATAGGAAATGAAAAACTTTTTTGAAAATTTTTTATTTTCTTTAAAAATTAAAACATAATTAAAAAAATTTTCCTAAAATTTTCTTTTGAAATTCAATTAATCGAAAAGTTAGAAACTTAAAAATAGGGTAAAACTTGTTAGCATATGTCGTCATACGTTTGGTACTTAATATAGTATTATAATTTTTTCTTTTTATTTTAATTAAATTAAATTAAAATTTTAATTGGAAAATTCGGATAACTTTTCCCAATATAAATAATGAAAACTAAAGAATATTCATAAAAGTACTGAACAACACAATTTTGGAAAATTCAGAATATGCTTTAGAATATTTAATATAAATGTAATATCTAAAAATATCAGCTTAATCAATAATTCGTATATAATTATATTTAGAAAAACTCAAGGTTGATTTTAAAAATCTATTGTAATCGATTGAAGTATAATCAAACTCAACCCTGACGCTTTCTAATTTATTTTTAAAACAAAGAATGTATATTCAGTATTGAATAATAATATTTATAGATAATATGTATTATAAATAATATAAATGAAATTTTGTAATCAAAATGATATCCTTAGTTCAAGGATAACATATTCAAGCTACAATACTTATCAAGGATAATACAATATTCCTCGGATATTTGTATTCAAGATATGTAGCTTTTTCGTAGTATTCGTGCATAATAATTATTTCATGTCCTTACTAGAATTCTTAAATAAAATACCAGAATATCTTTAGCTTTACACTAATTGATAAATCCTTGAAAAAAAAAAAAATTGCATAATTCTAGGCGAAATATTACAAATAAAATTATTCAATTCGCATATTACTGACATTTGGGATATTTTTGGATTTTGTTTTAAATGAATCGTCGAGAATACTTAATTTTGACACTTTGAAAATGGAAATAGTCTATTTTAGTATTGTTTAAAACACAACTGCCACATTGGGGAAAAATTCGCCCGCGTAATTACAGCGATAGACGCCACACGAATTTAATTTTCAAAATGGGGTTTTAAGAGACACTACTTGTAATATTAAATAAAATTCTCTATTTTAAGATTTATCAAATGTAGTTATAGAGAAGCATCTTAAAAGAGAGGGAAATAGACCTAGAACGTTATTAATAAGACGGCTAGATAAACGTCTTGATTATTCGGGCTTCCTTTTTAATATTTCAGAGTCCGTTCTTTTTCTAAAACTAATAAAATTACTCAAGATTAGATTTAACTCAAAAACATCAACTGTTTTAGACTTGTTTAGACTTTGTTGAAAATTTTTTTTTTTTTTATTTACTCATCGTATGACTATAAATATTATGTTTCGTTTCACGTCAAATTTGACGATGCGTTTTCGCTGGTGATTGATTGTCGTAATTGTGTTTAAATATTAAACACAATTACAATTATTGTAAATTTTAATTACAATTATTATAAATGTCCTTTAAATATTAAAAATAAATTGCATATTAGGAAAAATAAAGTACTGTACTTTTACTGTACTTACTATTGTAATCACAAAATTTAAATCTGTCAAAGTCTGTCACTTCAAATCTGTCAATGCTAAACGTTTATAAAAATACTTCTTAAAAAAAATGCCTTCTTCATTTTGAATTGATTATTTTTTTTTAAATTTTAAAATCAAATCTGAATTTTATTTTAAATAATTCGTGTTCAAATATAATTTGAAGTTTTGAATTTTAAATTTCCAAACTGTCACACTTTTCCATGTGATGTTGTAACACGAAAAAAAAATAAAAACTTTTAACTTTAAAATATTCGTTTTCAGTTTTATGTAAATTTTAACAAATATTGTCACATACAATGTGATTTCAACTTCATGTTTAAGTTTTTTTTTACAATATACAAAGCTTTTACTATTATAAGTATTATTTAAAACATGTAACAAAAGGCTTAATTTGAATTTTATAAATATTTATTAAGGGGAATTTACCCTTTCCTTGAACCCGGATATAAGAGGTTTAAGGAAAATAATAGAGAAGCATGCTATAATTATTAATTCTTTTTGTATTATAGCTAGAAGTAGTTCAAATAAATTTTAAATATTTTTTTAATTTACCGAGCAATTGCATAGAAGTGTTATGAATATTAAAATAAAACAGGGGGTATAATTAGTTTAAATTCTATTGAGTTTCGCAGTAAACTTTTGCCTCCTCCTTGAAACTACACATCATAGTAAGCCTATAACCGGTCTTTAACATCGTAACCGTTTTCGTTCTGGAAGATGGGGAAGTTTGTTCCAAAACCTAACAAGATTTTCGGAGGGCAATATTAATACAACATTTTGCGGCCTATGAGGGTTACGTTTCCTCGTACATCTTACACTGGTCTAGCAACCTGAATATTGAAGTTGGTAATTGTTTTGCAAAGGAATGGGTTTTTAATTGAGTATATTGTTATTATCTATTGATACACTAAACATTTATTTTCATAAGTTCGAATAAGTCGTGTAATTCACAAAATTCTGAATCTGAAGACCTCCTGAAATAGAAATGTAAACATCATATGAATTTTCTCTTAATAATTACTCCTTCAAGTTTAGTAAATTTCATTGGAATTGCTTTGTAACATATATTTTCATTTCCTAACGGTACTTCCTCGATTCGAATAATTCATGTATTTTACAAGATTATTAATCGTAAAACTCCTGCAATAGCTATGTAAAAGTACTATGAATAGTCTTTTAAAACCGGTCCTTTTTCAAATAATAATTACTCCCTTACCTGAATAACCAATCGATCGCATTAAAATCTCAAATTTATAAAAAAATGAAAATTCAATAAAATACAAGCATTGTGAGGCATTTTAAGAATTCGTTATCGCTTATACAAATAAAATTATAAAAGAAAAATTAAATAAATACCAAATACCTAAAGAAATATTTATTTTATTCAATTTTTATATATTTAAAATAAATATAATGAAATATTTCGATTAAATACAACAATTTTTTTAAACCAATTATTTCAATTTTACATTCTAAATTTTTTATTACCAAAAACCAAAATTCAATTTTAAACCATTTTTCAATTAAAAAAAGAAAACATTTTTCAAAACTTAAAAAATTTTTGGATACCTTTTTAATTTTAACAATAAAAATTCAATTTATTGAAAATATTTTGAATACTAAAATACAAAAAAAAAAATTAATTAAAAAATGTTTTCTCATATTCTAAAGATAAAAATTCAATAAATAAAAAACAAGCCATTTTTCATTGAAAAATAATAAAAAATTCCAATACAAAAATTTTTTTTGTTTACTTCTGCCACAATAATTTTTCAATTTTCAATTTTCAATTTGAATGCATATCAGTTTTTAACACACAACTTATAAAAACCCAAAATAAAAAAAAATACACCAAATTTATATTAATTTATAAAATTTAAACAAAGATGATGGAACTTTTGTTTATTTTTCATTTAATATTTTTTGTCACTTTCTATTTTGAATTTGTTCTTTTTTTTTATTATCAATTGATTTGATAAAAGTACAGGTATCGAATAATTACATAGTTAGTGAAAATCGAATTAAAAATAGACCAACACTGGACTGTTGCAATCTAGATTAAAGTTCATTCCAAATATAAAAAAAATCAATTGGTTGATATAATATAATATAATCAATAATAAGTTTATAATAGAATATATGATATCTAGGGTTTGCAGTGCACCAGTAAGTAAAAGTATTTTAGATCGAAACAACTCGAATTCCGGAAATGGTCTCTGGTTTTAAAAACTATCAACATCAGGGCCTTTTAAGTATTTCCCTTGATAATATCTTCGTCCTCCGATTAAAATACATAAGATAGCTGAAACTAGATAATATTCTGTTAACATAACGGTATATCCTTTTACAAAAACATTATGATGTTTTTAGATGAATATTTAGACAGAGTTTTTTTTTAGAGAATATAGAACTGTCACATAGACTCTCCAATTAACCAGAAAGACCACTTTTTCTCTGGATTGTTCTTCTCCAGTATGCTTTTGGTCTTCCCGCGTTTCTGCTACCTTGTGCGTTTCATTTCAGCGCTTGGCATGCCGCTGATATTATTGAACGCTTAGAATGTAACTAATTCGCTTCTACTTCCTTCTTCTCATTTGGCTCCATATCCCTCAAATGTTCTCATTCATAATTCGCTTTGGCCAGAATTTGTAACATATTATTCTTAAACATTTATTCACAAAGACTTGTAATTTATGTATATTATTTCTTGGTACAAGCCACGTTTCGCTTTCATATAGCAGTATTAACTTGACACATGCTTCGAAGATTCTAAGTTTCGTTGCGCGTGCTATGTGTGTTAACTTCCATTTTGCACAAAGCCTACCAAATGCATTTCTGGCTTTTGCTATTTTGTGTTCTATATCTAGATTTACACAACCATCTGTCGTTATTACACTTCTCAAGTATTAAAATACGGATACGTCTTCTAGTTAGATTATAATTAGAATTAAAAATTTAGTTACTGAGTTAATTTAGTAACTGAGAATACTATTGAAATTCTGAGATCTCCTAACAACTTTCTTTAAAAAACTCATGTAGAATTCAAAATCATACTTTTACTTTTCTATAAGAAAATTTGAATCGTTACACACTTTCTGTGACATACATCATATTAAAATTACTTTTTGGTCTCAACGTATTTTGTTGCAATGACGACCACTGTCAAAAACTGTTAAAATTTATTGAGATGTGTTACAATTTAAATAGTTATAACACGCTAAATTATATGCATAAAAAAAACTTGATAAACATTTTAAATTATTTAATTTTGAAGCATTCGGTTCGAAAACATTAAACCGTTAGAGAATAGTGCATACTCTTGCAGGAAAATTGGCAAATGATTCTCAATTACAAAACTGATATTTTTTGTTCATCACTGTACCCACAGATTACAACTAGACATCATCGTAACATTCTCTCACAAAAACACATCATTCCTTAATCTAAAATAAAAAAAAATTCCTCTAAAATCATTTTTTTTTTGCGTTATTTCATTTTAAAATTCCATCAAGTAAACAATACAACTACAAAAACAACTCATGAACAATTTTTTTTTTTTTATCCTGTTCTATTTTTTGCTCGTCCTTTTGGAATTTAATGATAAAACAAAACAAAAAAAAAACGTAGCCTTTCGCTTCATTTTAATTGATTGATAGGTTTTCATGTTCAATTTCCATTATTGCAATGTCTAACAAAAACACAAAAACCCGACAATAAGAGGAAAAAAAACCGAAATACAATTACAGTTACATAATCAGAAATTCTTAAAAAAAATTCGAATTTTAAATTGTGAATGTAAAAAAGGATAAAGAATAAAAAAACTTAAAATAAAATTCAATAAGAAACGGAATTTAATACAAAATGCGAAAACAATAAAATTGTACTTGTATCAAATATTCTTTTAACATTCAAAAGTATAATGATACTAGCACACTAATTACTAACCAATGCCAATCCAGTTATTACAAAATTAAAGTCAGTAAAAATCGCAATTCATATATGCACATTACGAAACATACCACAATATATCCTGCCATTTTTCATTTATTATTGTAAAAGATATCTACGACGATCTGATATGAATGATTTCCACAAAACACCGTTATGACAGTGATATCAATTCAAAATGGCTGCACTAGATTGATTTCCTAACACTACAATTTATAGAAGAGTGGAGTGAATGGAAGATTAAAAAAAAACAGTAGGTTTGTGCAGTAGCATATTTACCAAATTTTTTTAGAAGGCATTCTATATTTCCAACTATGTTACTAGGGAATGGGCTTGCAAAGCTGGTATCTGGTGTCGAATTTTTAATTTTTATCATATACAGAAGTGTATGGTTCATATTAAGTGGCATTTAACATTTTTAAATACTAAATTAATTTTCAACTTTTAATTTTGATCCTTTGTTAAACACATTTAGTCGATTTCCATCAAATATAACGGTATATCCTGCATTAATTTTAAAAATATTAGACTTGGATTGAAGTCTGTAAGTGACTGATGGATTGACAAATTTTTTAATTATAGTCAATGTATTTGTAAAATATAATAACGGTATATCCTTCATTTATTTTAAAAATATCTTCTTTATCGATTGAAATCTGTAAAAGTCTGCGATAGATTGGCAAAAATTTTTAGATGTCCAATAAAAATTTTTTATAAAAGAAGACTTAGAAATCCTATGCCCAAACTATAGTGAGGATTTGGAAATTAAGCCGGCGAATATACTAAAGATATATTTTTAGTAACATAAGCTTATGCGCAAAGACTTTTGATTATCACATACCTTACCCTTGCGGAGATTTGCAAATTATGCATTAACACAATATCTAGTTTCAAAGTTATATAACGGTAAAATAACGAATTACGTTATTTTAGCTATTTGATGACCTTGAATAACAACCATTTAAAGCTAAGGTTCTTAAAATTTGTAAGACTACAGTTCACGATAGCAACGCAGATATTAGTAATTAGTGGGATAAGATTCAAACTATAAAACTTTAACGGATAACCAATTTTGGTTTAAAAACTTTGCTACAAAATTTTTTAAAAAATTTATTTTAAAAATGTGCTAACACATTTTTGTCAAAAAAAGCAAATGAAAAATGATTGATTTAACTGTCATTGAATTCAATTAAAAATTTTCTTTAATTTTTTGTTGTTTTTCTTTTTTCTTTTATTTTATCTGCAGATACGATTGGATATTTTTTTTTTCTTTTTGTTTAAAAATATTAATTCCAAAATAAAATAGAACATAAATTGAAAATGATACATGTGGCTGCATCGTGTGTGATAGGAGGAATTGATTAGCTTCCAGCTATAAAATGATAAAAAAAAGGTGTTGTCTATTTTCTGTTATTTTAGAATTCATTATAATTTTCACACAAAAATTTTCTAGGTGAAAAAATGAAGAAAAATAAAAAAAAAAAACGCGATAAAATTGTGTTCTGGCTTAAAGCTCTGAAATTAAAGCACAGAGTTCTATTCCTTTTTTTTTCATTCGCTTCGTTTTCATTTTCAAAATGACAATTAAAATGAAATGCAATATGCATTTTATTAGATAATAAAAAACACTGTTTGGTTAGTAGTGTTAAAAAAATTCTGTAGTATTAGAAGAATCATTGATTGAAGAATCAAAACTTAAGGTCTAATTATAACATATAAGAAGCAGATAAATTCATAAAAAATTAACCAACTAAATGAGCGTGCAATGCATTAAAAATACAATTACATTAGTCTTAAACATCTTCCTTTGAGGCCAGAATAGTTTTACCAAAATTATGACAGGGAGGTGCGTAGGGAGTCCCACTTAAAGTAGATAGACAAAGATTTTGAGGAGTAATCCGTGTTCGAAACTCAAGATTAAAGCTAAACGATCAAGAATGTAACTAAAGTTTTTTAACTCAAATTAAGTAAGTCAGAGTCCATTTCCGTCGCTTATTTCAAAAAAATATGAAGATGTTTATTAAATTCATTTTGGAATATTGTAGAAATTTTGAATAATTAATAACACCTGAAAAGTAAACTATCTAATAAATGATTCTTTTTTTAACTTACTTAACACGTCATTCTTGAAATTGTCTTTGAAATCCTAATTTTAAATTCAGCAATAATTTTAAAATAAATCTAAATAAAATTAATTAAAATCTGCAACAAATCGAATTTATAATACCTCAGAAGTTAGAAGTGGAAAAAATTTTGAGATTTCATCGGAAAAATGCTTTCTTGAAATTTCGAAATTCGCAATTATAGTTTGTATCAATTGGGTAAAGGAATAATCTCAAATTTGAAGCTAATGTTGCATGAAACCTATATCAGATTATTATAAGAGGTAGTAATTTTTTTTAATTAATTAGGATGGAACCTGAGAGATATAAAATGTACCGCTATTTTCTGAATTTAAAGATGTAAAAGGACTATTGCAAATTTGGTTTGGGAAAATATAGGATTTCAGAATTATGGAGGATGATTAATATTTCAGTATTAAACTTATAAATTTCCAATGCTAGAATACACATTCTAACATTTTTAAATACTGTATTAATTTAAATTTAAAAGTTCTTCTCTCAACTTTTAACTTTAAACCTTTTTTAAACACATTTAGTCTATTTTCATTTAATATAACGGTATATCCTGCATTAATTTTGAAAATTCTAGAGCCGGATTGGAATCTGTAAATGACCGATGGATTGACAAAATTTTGAAATACACTCAATTTTTTTAATATAATAACGGCATATCCTGCATTAATTTTGTTATATAAATTCAATACCTTAGTTAGAAACTAAAGGAGCTGCATTGAAATCTGTAAGAGACTGAGATGGATTGGCAATTTTGAAACTAATTTTGAAACTAATATTGCATTCTAATTAATTAAAATTGTATCTCTAATTTGCTTAATTTAACTAAAGCTCTTAAACCCAATAAATTCACCCCATTATATTATAGTTCTTAAATTAATAAATTCTTTCTTAAAAAAATCTGAATATTGGAAAAACTATCTAAAAAATTCTGCATTCGAATATATTATTGCTTAATTGCTAATATATTCGAATCAATCCCTAGCAAATAAAATTGAAAAAAAGAATCTTATAACATATCTTAAGTGTTTTTATATTTCATATTGCGCAAAATAACGCGAAAATTATGCAAAAATTAAGAATTGGAAACACTTTGGTTTTTAAAATTTTACATATTTTATACTACTATGTATAATGCAAATTAAATTTTCCAATTCAGTTTTTCTATTTTTTGTTTTTTTAAATTGAATAGTTAAATAAATAATTTTCACTTTTCCCAAACATAGAATTGTCATCTGATAAAAAAAAAAAAAACAGTTTTTAAGTGAAAATAGTAATAATTTTCTATTTACATATCTACTAAGTTTATAATTTTTCATAAATTGAATTTTATTTTTTTATATATATATATATACAATTTGCATATACTAAATATGTATATAATATACATATGTATATAAGTTTTAATTTTATTCTATACATAGAGCAACGACAAAATTTCATTATTTATGTAAATTTATTCACTTAGCATATGCTTCACTAAATTTTACATATCCATTTGTTATATACAATAGATAAATATATATATACTTTATATTAAGTATAAACTTAATATTAAGTATATATTAGATATGTACGTATTATTAGGTTCTATATATTGGAAAATATAAATGGAAAAGTAAAAAATTGCATTAGAAATGAGAAAAATTATTAGGAAAAACAAAAAAATGGCAAAGAACAGTAAAACTTCAAATCGAATTTATTAAATAAAAAAAAAAAAAAAAAAGTTTTTCAATAATTTCCAATTTTCATTTCTAAAACAAAAAAAAAAAAAAATACAGGAATTGTTTGAACCTAATAAAGTTGAGTAAAATTTTCCTTATCTGTTCGTTTTTTCATCATTTCACCGCTTTTTTTTCAAAGACTTTTCTTTAAACAATTATAGAACTTTTAAAAAAAAGAAAAGTTTATCTTAAAAAAGAAATTCGAATGAGAATGGAAAAGTTGTGTATTTTTTCTTCTCTGTTATTCATTCCATACGATTTCATACAATTTTAAAAAACTTTAAGAAATACACAGTTTTCCTTTCTATAATCAAAACCGTGTACAAATTAAATGTAACACACGGCCTAAAACGAAGTAAAGATATTTAATGAAGTTGGGGGTTGTTACAATTTAGAACAGTTGTCAGTGGGAGCTGTGAAACAATTTAATTAATTAATATGAAACAGGATTTCTCATGACATTAAATTAACAAATATAAAATTTTGCCCTAGAAATATGCAATTTTTTTTTTTAAGTTAATATATCCTCTACTGCTTCAAGTTAAATTGAAATTTTTACAGAGCAGTTCAAATACAATTTTTAGAAACGTGTAACCAATCTTTAATTCTTGGTTTTAATATGCCCAAGTTAGATTAAAACAACAAATGTGAAATTTTGCCCCGTAGAAATATGCAATTTTTTATTTATTTTAAAATATCCTTCAGTGCTTTAAGTTAAATTGAAGTTGAATTTATGAAGGATTTTGAATAGGATTCTCAGATGCAATCTATCAAGCCTTAATTGGACATCAAATTGGACATTGAATAAATGCTAGAGTTAGAATAGATCAAACTATTTTTAATTTTTGGGGTCGTTATTTGGGTATCTAACACACGTCTTGTTGGGTACCAAATAAAAATATTTTCGGAATTGATAAAGATAGATGTTTAAAGTTTGGTACCAGGTAATTCTATTACATTAATATTTTTGAAATATCAGATATATAGGAGTGGTGGTTCGTTTAACTGTCAATGGCTCTTCAAAACTGAACAAAGTTGTCTCTTACATTACAACACTATATGTTATAATGCTATTTAAAGCTTTTATATTCAAATTTTATATTACATTCCTATGTAAAATATCTCTCGAATTGAAATTTAATTAGTGTTTTTCAGATGTAGGGCATTAATAAGTCAGTTGCATCGACTCACTCTTAGATTTAAAGTGATTAAACCCAAAATAGTCTCTTTATTATACCCGAGGGTACTTTTATTTGCTCCCTTATAATTCTCCAACTATTAACACAACAGGTGCACCTATTAAGTATCGGACATAATCTTTTTCTTCTTCGCTTTACCTAAATCTACCATTCAATTTTATAAATGAAGTTTTGATGTATGGCTGTTCTTATGTATTAAAAAAACCAATTTTTAAAAGAAATCAATAATTTCATCTGAATTATGTTAGAAGACTGCATAGTGTTTTACAAGAATTACTTCCTAATAAAAATTCTTATATTTGAGTTTTAAAATTGGACATCGGCCTAATATCAAAGCTAATTTAAAAAGTTTTTTTGAATTGTTAATAACTTTCATATTACGATTTCAAAAATAAAATTCAAAATAAACCTATTTTGGTTCTTATTCCCTTTCATTTCAGGACTTTTTCCTTTTCAATTTTCGAATAAAAAAGTTCCCTTTTCCAACTAATTTTAACGAGTATTATTAGAAGAACGAATTCAGTTAATAAAGAACAACTAGAACTTTAAAAAAAAAAATTGTTTAAACAAAAGAAAATTTTCCTTTTGTCTCTTTGCTTTTCCATGAAAACTCCCCAAAGGGAGTGGAAGGATATAGACGAGGCGATAAATAAATTCTATTCCATTTGATATTTCCAAGTTTTTCTCTTTTTAACTTTTTTTTCTTTGAAATGAAACAAATTTTTAAAATTCAAAAAAATCAAGAGGTGGGGGAAGTTGAAAATGAAATTCTAAATATAAATAGAAAAGTTTTTAAGTCCATTAAAAAATTGAAGAAATGGAAAGAAAGTTTGAAGAGAATAATACACTTTAAGTTTTATTTGATAATAATGAACTAAATTAATTTAAAGAAATTTATACAAAAGTCGCTGAATATATGAATGTACAAGCAAAACTATCTTATAATTTAAAAGTTTTAAGTTATACGATGAAATTCGCCTTTGATTTTTAAAATTATTAAAGAAAAGCAAAAAAATCCTTCTAACGCTGAAAAAAGCCTACAGTTAAAATTAGACTTTAAAAAGTAATTCCCAATGAAATACCTTCAAGTAAAATAAAGCTAAGTTAAATAAGTCTCTCTATCCAATGAAATAATAGGAAATCCACGAATTCTAAAGTAATTCCCGCTCATTTAATGAAATAACTCCCAATCAAAAATTCTAAACAACACCTATTAAACCTATATACAACCTAAGCTGGAATATAACTCAAATGTTTGGGTTGGCGCCTCATCTACTTTCTTAAACTCTCTCAAAGAGCTTTAAAACGCAAAATTCGACTAATTAATGACTTCAACGCGAATTATGGTATATTCCCTTGACACCGTCGTAATATTGGAGCTCTTCTCTTTGTTTAGTGATAACTTCTAAAATCAGATAATGAGACATGCTCATTTGAAATAAAATAGCGGATGCCTTCTCTAAAACAATTCCAATGAACCACCAGGAAGGGGCAGCAAATGCATATTTCTATTATATAGAACTGCCTAAGTAGTACTCTATAGGATCATGCGGCTAATATTTTCAAGAACTAGAACTAACGCCAGATAAATACAAGAAATGGATTTCTTTGATGGCTTGGATTGGCTCTAGAAATTTAATTATATTCTAAAACAGATCTAGAAATCAGATCTGGAAAATCGGGAACTTCCTCTTTTTCCAATACTTAAATTTAATAACCAACTTAAAAATCGCTTCCAATACAAAATCCAACATATACGAATTCATAAAAAATCTGAAAATGAAACAACGTTTTTGCTTACTCATAGACAGAAGAATTTAGGCTTATTTCATTTAATCATAAGTTGATTGCGAACACTGGATATTGACTCCATGACTTTTGTTATATCATCAAAATTAAAGACAAATCTGAGTAATAAATATAAATAATTAATATTTGATGATGAGTTTTAGAAAGACTACAAAATCAGAGACTCCAGCTTTTTTCCGAAACAAGATTATGGCGGTAGACACAAAGTTTGTTTTCATTTGTGAAATTCGTTTCATTATGAAATAACTCTAACTAAAAATTATTAACAAATTTCCTAGAAAATTAATTAAATTATAGCTGTCAAGAGTTATAAGGGAGTTATTTCCTTTGAAGTTAGTTATAACTCTGACTCATTTGTGCAATTCGTTTCATTATGAAATAACTCTCAAAGTAAGTAATTTTTAACTGTCAAGAGTTAAGAGGGAGTTATTTCCTTCGGAGTTATTTCAAGAAAACCAAATTGAAAAGCCTTTGAAAAATGATCCAAAATAATAATACAAAAGGAGTCCCACTTGAGATTTTTTCTCTAGTTTCATTTTTGATTTCTTTTTAATAAAAACCGTTATAAATAACAGCAGAATAAATAAGAAAATTCCTTTGTTAAAGTCTAGTTAACTGTAATTTTTTTCTTTTTTTGTATCTATAAGATATTTTTTTCTTTTTTTTAAATTCAAGTTAAAAAAAATAAATAAATTTCAAAAGTTATTTAAGAAGTTTTTTTTGAAAAGCAATAGAAAAAGTCTGTTTTTTATTAATATTAATGACTCATTTTACAATTCGATTGGAAAATATCATGTCAAAACAACAAAGTCGGTATATTGAAAGTTTATTTACAGTTATATAAATTATATATATATATATATATATTTTAATCCTTTTTTTCTATAATTTGTCAATATTATACTTTATTATTTGATTGAATGTTGACTCCAGATTGTAAAGCTGAAGTCTCGAAAAAAAAGTACTTGAAAATAAGAATTCCTTTTTTCTAGAATTCCATTCCAAGTTATTGGTAACAATTGAAAAGTAAATTAAAGAATTGATTGATTGTTGAGGTCTTTTTATTGAACATATTGACTGATAGATTGTAAATTATTATTTTGTGGTAAAAAAGTTGAAAAAAAAGACAATAAAATAATTGAAAAATTTCAAGAATTCCTTTTAAAAATCAAATATCAAAGACAAACTTTAGAATTGTATTTGACAAAATAAACATTAATAATAAATACCAAATGGAAAGTTTTAATTTTTTTTTTTTCAAATTTAAACTTAAATTGGAAATTAAAACTTGAAATCACAAGGATTTCCCCCTATTCCTTTCATTAAAAAAAAAACAATCAAAGTATCCATGATATTTCTAAAGAATTAACTCAATACAAATATTGCCCAACATATGTATACTCTACTACGAGATTCTGATTATATAAGATTTTTTTAACTTTTAAATTGTTTATAGAAAATATTTTTCCAATTTGAAAAACAAATCAAATATCAAAAATGTCAATTTTAAAAGATATTCAATTGTCTTTTCAGTATTAATGCTATGCCTATCTTTTCTTTAATGCTATGCCTACAGTGGTGAACAATTTTAATCGAATTAAATTTGTTTTAAAATTAGATATTAGATTACAATCCCGAAGGTAAAGCAGTCCACATTAAGGAAATTCTCAAAATTACGATAAGCCTACAAAACAAAATGATATCAGATCATTAAAAGTTTGTTGAAAAAATTACTTCCCAATTTAATGAAAAGGTTTTCATTTTGATTTTGGTGACTTATTGTATTTAGGGAGTTATTTCAAGTAGCCGATTGATTATACAATCAATTATTTTTATACTTTTATAATCTATTAAATGAACACTATAGTAACTCTTTACTGTCATTCATATAGCAAACCATTGCCATCAAAAATTAACAGGCCATGGCATGTTGATTTCAAGTAGCTGATTGATTAAACTCAAAATTTCCTAGACTTTTGTAATCAATTAAATGAATACCATACTTACACAATCATTCATTTAGCACACACTTGCCGTCAAAAATTAACAGGACATGACAGACAATGGGTTAAATTGAATTAAGAACCAACTTATCTAAAGAGTCCCCAAAAGTAGACTTCAAAAACTTTAGAATAATTTTGTCATAGTCATCTAATTTATTCTCATCCAACAATCTTGCATGTATTAAGCAGAGCCGTGAAATAAAGTCCTACAAAGTAAAGCCTCTCATTCAGTTAACAGTACCGTATCCTGGGGTTTAGTTGCTCATATTTAATAGAATAGGTAGCGTTTTTTGATTCTTTTGGAGAATATAATATTTAATAATCCGGGATATTATTTTAAGTTATAATTGACTTTTTCAGAATAAAAGCCTAGAGGTGTTTTTATTATTCATAACGCGGCGACTTCTTGAGAAATTACACCTTGTGACTTTGATTTTAGAAAAAACGGAAATGAAACTAAAAGAGAAATACCATCCCAAGGACTTTATTTTGACGGGCCAATTTTTTCAACTCGTTCTACAGGAACTAATTTTGTAAAGTCGTAACATATTTATTTAAAAAGATTTGGTTATTATTTAAAATTAGCTTAACATTGTTATACCCTATTAAAATTTATAAGCCTAATCCCAATTATTTTCTAACTTAATTCATCAATAGGTCTTAACAGAAAAATTGCTTGATTTTACTAAATTTCTACATTAACATCTTTTTAATTAAAATTTAAATGAAACGGATTGTAATTTATTATTATTGTATTTATTAGCTTTAACCTGGGTTTCCTCTTTTTCTAATATTTTCAATAAATTTATTTATTCTCTGTTTATTTTGACAATAAGATCTAACACCCAAAACCATTTAAACCCTTTTTCTTAATTCTAACTCCAAAATGTTTCCAATCAGATTTAATAAAATAATCTCAGCTATTTACGAATTTTATTAAAATTGAAAATCTAAAAAAACCCCCAATTTGAAAATTTTCAATTCAACTCAATCCATGATAGGGTTAAATTATATAATTTTTCATTTTTGCTATAATCACTATTACAATTTCCACAACTCGTAATTCTCAATTCTAATTTTTGGCAAAATTATTACAAAATCCCATTTTTTCTTCATATTAAAACAAGATACGATCATTAATGTCAAAAGAAAATACCGCCTTTGATTATGACCTCAAGGAACTTTTCCAAAAAAAAAGTACATTTCATTTTATCTTCATTTCAAACCCAAAATTTTCCAAAAAAAAAAAACAACTGAGCATTTACAGTAATTTTTTTCAATACCTCTATACCTCTACCAATATAATTGGGAAATTACCCATACTCAAAACCGTGGTAATCCAACATGAATGTAAATCCCCAAAGTGTACATTAAAAATCATTACCCATAGTCCAAAAAAAAAAAAAAACCAAATTAACGAAAAAAAATCCATGATATTCCCTTGATATAATTGATTGGGAAGGGGAAGAAGACGAGAGAATGGATCTGGTTTGAAAATAATGGGATAAAAAGGACAAACACAAAAAACATACGAATAAACAATTTTTTTATAATAGCTATTTTCCTATATTTTACTCCATTTAATACTACTATATAGTATATGAGAGATAAATGCTGACTTAATACCTGCCATCTACTTTCCTGGTGTTATCCCGGATCAAAATAAATAGAATAGAACTAAAAAAGAAAAAATAAACCGTTGCAGCATCACAAATCCTTTATATTTATATTATCCTTATTTCCTTCCTTCTTTCTCTCTTTCTATCCATTTCTTATATCCCTTCATATTATTTCCTGCGGCGCAATTTAATTCAGGTACTATTATTATAAAAACACATAAATACAAAAACAAATATATATATATGAAAAAAAAACAAAAAGGATGAACCTTTGGTCAAAATATATAAACCATGGGAGGGATTTTTATCTCTAACTTTTCTGTCTTAAAAAAAAACATTTAACAGAAAAATAGTTACAAAGAAAATAAAACAAATCATCCCAACAGGATATTTTAATCCTTAAAAAAAAAAAATAATAGGAAGAGCAAAAACTAAGTAACGGGAATTAAAAAAAAGAAAAGCAAATAATATATATTTTATTGTTTTTTATTTTTTTTTTTTTTGAAAAAGTAATACGATACGCTTTAGTTTTATTTTTTGACAGATAGAGAATTTGATAACTTATCAAAGGGAAAATATAGTGTTAAATATTTTGTTTCTATATTGATTAATATTGTTTTAAAATTTCTAAACCCCTTATTTTTGGGAGCTTGAGTTAATTTCTAGATAAAACGAATGTACATATAAGTATGGCTAGAAGGATCGGGTGTTATAGTATTCGATATTTTTACTATACAACATTCGCTCATTAAATTTTATTATAGAATATCTCAATCAACGCTCTCGTTTCGCCCTCTATACTCTTTCTCTAAGCTATCTGTCAAACTAAGTTAAATGTATTGAATTATATGAAAGTGCCTACAATATACGCAGCCTTTAAAAAAGTTGTTTAACTTTTTCGCTTTCTCTACGTATTCAAATGTCAAATAATTGAAATTTGAAAAATAGTTTTTATTGAAAATAAAAAAATATATCAGAATAAAAAACTAGTAAAATTATTAATTTTTTCCTATCTAGGGTTAAATAATATCAAACCATTATTCAAAATTATTACACAATAAACTTTAAACTATTGAATATTTTTTAATTCATGAAATTTGTAAACAAAATAATGTCAAAAAATGCTTTCATGTATATTTCATTGTGGGCACTCCTTTGTTGGCTACGTAATGAGAGCGAAACGGCAGCGTCATTGTAGATAGGCTATTAAATTTTTTAGTTTAATACAACTGCATTCTCATTATTAGGCAGGGAGTATTAAATTGCCTAGACAAACTCCTGATTAAATTTTAATTATTTTGGTAATTTATAGGAAATTTTATGAAAATATTGTGTGAGTTGTACAAATATATATTATTATTAGTATTATTTTTATTATTATTGAGTTAATTTAACTAAAAACATGTCTTCTATGATAATAAATTTTAATAGCAAGAACTAATGAAGGTCTAAACTTAACATACCACTTATTGTTAACTAGAAATTTAATTATTGCAAAATTCAAATTTTTAAAAGTGCTAACATGACATTTTTTAATTTTTTTACAAAAATTGCATATTTTTAGGATCACAAAAGAAAAACATTTAAATAATAAAACCATTTGTTAAAAAAAGTTTAGAAAAGGAAGAAATAAAATTAAAAAATAATTTAAAAAATTGAAATAAAACTATACATTTCTTCGGACTATGACTTAATTGGAATAAAAAAAATTGGCATTTACAACTAAAGTTATAATATACCTTAAACTTATTGACTGTATACTGTGCATTAAAAGCGTTAATTATGCTCAAATCTAATTATGTTTGCTCCATATTTTAAGTTTTTCCTAAATAAAATACTGAAGTCAATTCTATGCTAGTATTATACTTGACGAAAACAATGTTCCCATGACGACGTTTTGAAATGTCAAAAAATGCAAAAGCAACGCTTCGTCTTTACAATTCAACATCATAATTATATGTGAAATATATTATTTATCCATCACAACTCTTTCGCAACTTTTAATACTTAATATTTCCCCAGAATTAATATTTTTAATTTCGAAGCATCGCACCAGAGCTTCGTCATCGACGTCATTTATAAATTTAGGAGTATCCTAACTAATCAGGTTATATAATAATTATAGAAATTAAAAACGTTACATATTTACATTCACTTGTATTAAAAAACTGATATGTATAATTGAAACAATAAAGAAAAATTATATTGATATTTAAAATTATAAAATATTTAAAAACTTTACTTCTATTGAAAAATACTATTTTTCAAAATATTTTAACTTTTAAAATGACTTTCCAAGCGTTTCAATCAAGATTGTATTTATTACGGGAACGTCTCATTACTTCAAATCCCAAAATCCAAAAGTAACTAAATTTCAAAATTTCACAATTCGAAAGTTGCACAATCCCAAATCACATAATACGCAATTTCAAAATCCCAAAATAAGATATTATTAAGATAATTTTCAAAATAGATTTCTTCATATAAATATGTCAAAATTTTGAAAAAATTTACTATTTTTCATAGATAAATGTCAAAATATAAGACTTTTGCTGCAAATCCTGTAAGTCCTGGATTTAAAATCAGGATTACCACTTTTTTCATAATATTATATACATGTGTATTTGTATACACGTGGTTTTGAATTAAAAGGGGTTTTAAAGTTGGATTGAAAATCAGAGTTAGAAGCGCCTTTAACAAAATATGTAAATGTAGTAATTCGGATTTTTTTATAATTCGGAAGTATTTCGTATTTAACAACGAATAAGATTTCGCAATTTGGAATTTTGTAATTTGGGGTTTTTGTAATAAATTGAAAATGTTTTTAAATTTTGTAATCTGGGATTTTGTGATTGGGATTTTGTGCTTGGGATTTTGTGCTTGGGATTTTGTCATTTGGCATTACGTTCCCAACACATTTATTATATCTAAACTATATCTAAATATGAAAATATTATAAAATTTGTTTTTTTTCTTTTTTTTAATTTAAATAAAAAAATATAAATTATAAATTTTAGATTTACAATTCAATTAAATCTACAGACACTTTTAATATTAAAAAAAAAGTATCTTATATGTCCATGATTTTGTTATTTATTAACTTAAAGAGAAAATTTATTCTAAAAAAAAAAAATAAAATTGCAAAAAGAAATGAAAATGAAAAACAGTTTTCCAAAAAAAAAATGAAAAGTTTTCTCATAAAAAAAAATCGCCTTAAATTTTTTTTTGTTTTTGCTAAAATAAAGTTTTTTCAAATTTTATTTTATTTTTTTTTATTACAAAACTATAATACTTTTGTGCAGGAAGAAGAAAACTATGTCAACATTTTATAAATCGAAAAAAAAAACAAAAAAAAAAAAAAAAATGAAAATAGTAATTTTTTTTTTATTTTTATATCTTTTATAATTTAATAGTTACCAAAAGTTCTTTTTCCTCCATTATTTTATTATATTATTTTATTTCATAATTTTTCTTTTTTTCCTTTTTTTTTTTATAATTTTTGGCATTTTGCCATTTTCATATTATTATTATTATATTTTGCTGCTCTATAAGTTTACTTTTGCCAAAATGGCGTCCTTGACATAAAATGAAAATTAAAACCATAGCAAAAAAGCGAAAAAGAAAATAGAGATATAATAATATTTTTTAGACTAACTTAAAATAAAACAGAAAAGAATTGAATGAAAATAAGAGTTATACACAGCAATCATAAGGTATAACAAAAGGCAAATAGATATTTCACTTAATTGCACTAATGCAGGGATAATAGTCTATCTAGAATTAACGCTCTAGCTTCGCTCTCTACACGTAGCTATCTGTCAAACTAAGTTAAATGTATTGAATTATATGAAAGTGCCTATAATAGACGCGGCCACGATGCAGGCATTACGCAGCCATTAAAAAAGTTGTTTAACTTTCAACTTTTTCGCTTTCTCTACGTATTCAAATGTCAAATAATTGAACGCTATAGTGTCAGAATAAAAAAATTACTAAATTATTATATTTTTTTTCTAGCTAGGTTGAAATAATTTAAAAATAAACTATTGAAAATTTTTTAATTCATGAAATTTGTAAACAAAACAATATCAGAAAAAACGCTGTGATGTACATTTTATTGTGGACACTCCTTTGTTGACTACGTAATGAAAGCAAAGCGAGAGCGAGACGAGAGCATCATGGTATATAGGCTATAAGGCTTTTCTGAAATGTCAAATATTTGACAATCGTCTGTTGATGACCTTTTAGAAGAAATAATTGCGGAATTGGATTGTTTTCCCCAACATTTCGACAATCAAACCGTTTTGAAATTTATGATTGAGATCTGCGTATTTTTGACATTTAAGAAAAGTGTCATAATCAAATAATAAATTTTTGATAAGTTTTAATTCTACCAAAGCCATATATAATGATAATAAGCCATATAAAATGATAATATTTGGATAGGCATTGATTATAGTCCTCCTAACATGTCTTCAACTACTTCCCTATAAGGAGTTGAAGATTCTTTCAAACTCAATTTAAACTTTTAAACTATTATTGCATTGCTCTATTATTGCATAACATACATATATAAACAAAGTTGTTATAAGTCACTAACGTTTCTCAAATTCATGAAACCTTAAATGGAATTTTATTTAGAAAATAAAGAATTTTAAGACTTATGATGTCTTTACGAACTTAATATGAGGTTCATAACATATCACAAAGATTTAATCTCTTTTTTTTTAACTTAAAACAAACCCAGTCAAAATTAATTTAAAAAAAAAAAAAAACTAAGTTTTCCATTATTTGGAATAATATTGCACATTAAATCAAATGAAGTCAATTTCAAGGAAAATCAGAGTTTATTAAAAATAAGCGCAAAAAGTGGAAGTGATTTTTATTTGAAAAGTTTTAAATTAAGATTTTAAATAAAAAAAAAAAACAAAAACGCTTTTATTTTAAAAACAAAAGAATTAAATTTTATATTAAAATTCTTTTAAAATATTTTTTTAAATTTAAATTCAATTCACTCAAAAATGATGTATGCAATCTATTTTAGCCTTCCCCTCTACTTTCTACTTGCCTCTCGTCTTCTCTGCTTATCATATCACAAATTTTATTATTTTGGAAGGCAAAAACTTTTGAAAAAATATTCAATCATAATAAGTTTATTAGCTTTTGATGTCCCTTGAAAATCTTTTCTTTTTGTTTGATAATAAAATTGTAAAAAAAAAAATTAAGATCATAAAAATTTAATCCAAATCAGTTTATTTAAAAAACAAGTCATGAAAAAAAACCAAGGGTTTTTAAAAAAGCACATTTCCAAAATTATATTGTATTACATACTGAGTTTAACTTTGGAAATATTTACTTGGAAATAGTTACTGCTTGTTTATAAAATTTACTGCTAGCATTAAAGTTTTTATTTTAAAGTTGTTATAACCCTTCAATGGGGAAGGTTGCCAAGTTTCTCAAGGATCTAACTTCATCTGCCTCCCCCCCCTCCGTTCCCCTCCATGTTTTTAGGTTCAAGGAATTAAATTGTGAATTCCACAAAAATTTGGAATTTTACTTAGAATTATGCAATCTAAGGAAAAATGGGTAAAACTGAGAAACACTTTCTTCAATTTAAGGAACCACTTTTAACCACTTTAAGGAAAATATGTTAAAATATAATGTTGGGCCTTTAAATTTTGCATATTAATAAAAAAAAAATTGGACAGGTATTCAAGTTACAGGTGCTTAAAAATAGCAAAATTTAAATTTTCGAGCCCTTATAGCTCCTAAACAGGGGCCTGGACAAAAAAATTTTGTTAACCGATTCCTACTAATTTTTAAGTATCTAACTTCTCCCAAAATTTCAAGACCCTAGCTTGAACCGTTCAGAAGATATGTGTGGCCAAAATTTTTGCAAAAATTGAGTTTTGTGTAATGTTAAATTTTAGTACCGTATGGCAACCGTAAACATTTGCCTTGTAAAAATTTATAAAGCTTATGAAACCAGCTATTGATTGCCGTTTTCAGATTGAAAATATGTTTAACAGAACTCTTGTTATAACAATTTAAATATAGGGCTTTTTCCAACTTTGGGGGGCTGTAGCCCCGTAACAGGTGGGGCTACAGAACAAAATTCTTTTACGAAATTATTTTTTTTGCAAAAACTACCCATGGTTAAAATTTTTTTGCTCTATTTCAAAAGGTGTAAAAGTTTTTGTAAACATACGGACGGACGGACGGACAGACGGACGGACAGAGTGAAGCTATATAGGCACATTTTTACAAAATTTTTTGAAAATGTGCTAAAAAAGACCTTTCCTTTTGAATTAAAATTTTATTTATTATTTTAATCATTTGTAATTGGTTTTAAATTGAGCTTTTCATAATATACATATATATATATTATATATAATTTTATATAAATATATATAAATCATCTTTTTGTTGTCCAAAAAGTGTCTTAAGATTGAAGTAATAAAAGTTTTATCTGGAATTAGAGGGATTTATGGGCTCACAAGATCATAAGAAAAATTTTTTAAAAAAATTATTTAAAATTTATACTCTTTCTACTTTTCTAAAATTCAATAAAAAAACAAATACAAATAACAGTGGATTATAGAATAATAAAAGTTAATATTAAATGGGATGTATTAAAAGATTTAAATAAGCAATTGGGTTCAATTTAGTTGAAAGATTGAGATTTTTTTCGCTTGTGTTGGTATTAAATCAATATGTTGAATTTTTAATTGTAAATTTTCTTGTTAAAATGATACTCATTGTGTTAAACTTATTGGATTCTGATTAGTGTCTGATAGTTGTTTCATACTAATGACTTATGAAACTCAAATAACATGTTCTATAGCATGTTTGAAGAGAAGAGTCAATAGCTTAAATGTTAGCTTGCAATTATAACATTGTAAAATAAAAACAGTTATAGATTGAAAGGCTTTTATTTAAATATTCCAAAAAAAAATCGAAAACCCGTAAATCTGCAAAATGTTTGTGTTTTCCTTTGTATATGTATGTGTGTTCTATGGATTTGCGATACTCTCGTAAATTTTAACTGATTTTGATAAAATTAGGTATAAGTGATTTATTCAGTCACATATATGGACTAAATCAGACAACGCGATCGGGAGGCTCCCATACAAAACCACCAGACTTCTTGAGAAATCTTGCGTTCTAACCGTCAGAAAGAGCTCAATCGGGATTGGAAGGCTCCCTTACAAAAACATCAGACTTTTTGAGAAATATCGTGTACTAACCGTCGGAATGAACTCAAATTTAGAAAATAGATCTATGAAAAGTACTTATGAAGAGTAGCTTTCATAAATTGATTCTAGTATCATGGAGTCTAGATCTTTTAGTAGTTTTGGGAATGTCAAGTTCTAATAATTCATTAAAATCTCAGTCGATGTTAAAGAAATTTGGAGTGAATACTTTTTTTACTTAAAATAAAAAACGTTTTCACAGATGGGTAAAATTGTGCCAAGGGGAAGGAGGACTCCCATATAAAATAATGAGACCTTACAATATAAACCACATTATGCAAGAAGAAAAGCTTATACAATCCATCTTGGATTTATTTCCACGTTTCTATTTTAAATATAGCTTTTACAGCAATTTATTTCAAAGATTCCTTAAATAATATTCATATCTTCTATACACACATAATATACATAATATTATTAATCTTTTCCTGGTTTAAATTTCAGTAAAATATGTCTCAGATTATTTATAATACCTATATAATATCTAATATATCCAAAATATTAAATGATTATTAATTATTATAAATATTAAAAAAATTTTTTAACAAATTATATTTATAATTAAGATTTTCTTAATCTTAACATTTTGCGTATTAACATAAACCAAAGCACACAAATGTGTATATACAAACATATATACATATACACTTATATCACATGTACAAATTATTTAACATAGGATTTATAATGAAATTTGATCATATGGTGTACAATAAAAATGAAAATAAAACAAAACAAAAAATAGAATTAATCTAAGAACACCTATCTGAATCTTAAATTAAATTACCGTTATTAAAAAACAAAAAAAAAAAAAACAAATAAAACATAAACATTAAAAAAAAAAAAGTTATTATTCTTGATTACATGTGCTTCTCATAATAGGCTTTCATAAATTATGAAATAAATTTGTTTTTTTTTATTTATTCTTTTATTTATTTTTACATGTGTACAATACTTTGAAAGTATTAAAAAACAACAACAACAGCAAAACAACAAAAGCAAAAACAACAACAACAAATCAAAAATCCAAACAAAATAAAAAAAAAACAAAAAAATAAAAACAACGTAAAAATGAAAATTAATCCATGTAAAGCACTTGTAATAACTTCTTTTAAATATATATACATAAATACAAGTATATATACATAGGTATAGGTATTTTCCTAGAAAATAACGAGTATTTTACCAGTAACAGTAATTTATTACTTATTATTAATAATAATAATAACAAGAACAATAATAACAAATGAAAAACAATCATATACACTCTTGCTATATTATATTTACAAGCATGTCAGATACAAAAAAAAAAAATAAAAACATCTGACATACTTAATTGCACAATAATTCCAGTTATTATTTATCTATTACTCATATAAATAACTCAATGTATTTTTTTTTCTTTTTTGTGCTTTATTATTTTATGTATGTATGTATACATTATTAATATATCAGTGAATAGTATTATTGTAATAATATAATGTTAAATTGTATTTGTTAGAATTGTATATATATATAAATATATATATGTAATGTATTTGTATATAATCGTATGTAGATGAAATAGACATGTTAAAATTACAATCGTGATTTCTGTTTTACCTATGAATATAACAGTAGTTACAAGTTCTACATACGGAAGTACAGGGTGGTCTAAAAATATTAAAACACATACAAAGAGAAAAAGCTTATTAGATAATGTTAAAAGTTTAGAGTATTTTATTTATTTATTTATTTTGCAGTAGTACCAGACTATAGTAAATATTGCCTGATAATATTAATCTTTTGCCTATTTGATATTTCTTTATTAGATATGATCCGACAAGGATTTGATTGAGAGTATTTTATTTAATTGATATTTTCGCATTTTTCAAATTTAACAGACTTGAAAAAAATGAGTATTGTGTCTTCAAGTTAGAGTTCTCACGTACGAAAAAACGTTAAGAGATATAAATTGAAGTTGAGGAGTAGTTTTAATAATAGTTTTGAAAATAATGTAAAGTTGGTACGTTAATAACGGTTCTTGTGCAAAATTGTAATTATACATATTTTATAAAAGAAGTGAAATATATCAATATTTTCGGATTTAAAACCTTGTAACTATTCAACTATAACAGATAATAAAAAGTTAGGATATTATTATGAAAGCCTAGAACTTCAGCTAACTACTGAAATCAATTTTCTTTGGTGTACACAACCGAAGATTTGTTTTTTCATTTAAAATTCAATGAAATTTTTTTATAGTACTTATTTTGGAAACTGTTAAAATTAAATCCAACCACCTTCTCTAAAACTTTCTGCTCTTTATTAACTTCTCCATCCCCTCTGCTTTATATTTTGCAGTAATCCAATATGGGTTGAGTTTTTAAATTTGTAAAATTTTTTTTTCCCCTTTAATTCAAAATCCTAATAATAAATTTTACAATAGATTTACAATATTTATATAAATTATTTGCTTGTATAAGACCCTGGCTTTCGCTGTAGGTCTAATACAATTATAAATAGTTTAGGTGGTCGTTATAGTTATATCATTTGTTACAAAACTTAAAGTTATATCAATTCTTAATTAAAAATCCAATAAAATCACTTTTAAATTTACGTGGAATTTATTAACTTGACCAAATAGTCATCACTTTTGAAAAGAAACCACCAAAAACGGTTAAGAGTATTGAAGCGTCACTAACCACCAGACCTTGCATAAAACCTTACAATCTTCCATCCTATTAACTCTTTGAATCTTTTCTTTAATAGTTACTGTGACGGCTATTAAAATAAATTCGTTTTTATTTATTGTATATTGTTATTAATTTTTAATGAAAAACTTTTTTTCGTGTAATTCGTAGCTCCTCCCCCTTTCCCTTCTTTCTCAAAAAAATATCAATTTAAATATTAAATGTATGTAACTGTTTTTTTTTTTTTTTTGGTAACATACTCTGAATAATTCACGTACATTAAAAACTAAATATTATTTATATATATATATATACATATATATAAATATATTTTATCTATATATATACATCTGGTATTTTTGTATATATGTATATATATACCTATATTACAAAATAATAAAAAAATAAAAATGTGTGTAATAAATTTGAAATTAACATTTAACAATTTTTTTATAATATTTTTTTTCTCTTTCTTTCATTGCAGGTGAGTACACAAAAATTTTTCCCCGACATTCTAAAATACACATTCGTAAAAATCAAAGGAGTTGTGGTACAGAGAAAAATCGTTTTTCTTTTACAAAATGCTTTAAAAAAAAAAAACATAAAAAATATAGCATATTATTTTACTGACAATTTGACGCAATTACCGTTATAGCTTTTATAACTGTAAGTATTAAAAAAAATCTTGTATAAAAATAAAAAAAAAACAAACCTAGAATTTATTATTTTAACAAAAATAAAAAAAAATTTAATTTTCATTTTAATTTTTAATTTTTTTATTTTTTGTAGCGGGTATTTGTAATTTTTTGAAAATTTGATTTTAATGCGAATTTAATTGTATTTCATGCGTGAAAATTCGCTTTGTACTCAAAATCATAAATTCTGATTTAGACAAAAAAATTTACCGTTTGTTTTATTTTCAAAAGAATAATAATGATAATAAAAAAATAATAAACAGTGAAGCTTACATTCAATTTATTTCTTTTTAGGTATTTGTAAAGAATTTTGACTTTTGATTGCAATTTAATGTTTAATTAAAAAATTGTTTGAAAAATTTTTGTAATTTAATAAAATCCTAAAAATAAATTAAAATTTCATTTGAATGTGAATAGCAGATCTGTGATAATGACATTTGATTTTAGATTCCATTAAAATTTTTTTGAAGAACTCAGAATTTCTTGTTAAAATAATAAAATCTATTTGTTTTTTCAACTCTGTAAAATTTCTATTGGCCGTAGGAACTCAAAGCCTTATGAAAATTTACAATTTAATGATTAAATGAATAAATTTAAATAGGAGATGATCTTAATAATTTTTTATATAAAGGCATTTGTTATATCAAAATTTTTTTGGAGTTGTCTGGGTACATCCAAAACTAGTATTACCTATTGGAGGAGTCCAATAGTTATGGATGGACGAAACATTCTAATTTGACTTTCTTTTTAATTCAGAAAAATAGAATGCTGTTGTTAGCATGTGATTACGTCTAAATGCATTCGATGATAATAGAAAATTTATATTTCATTTATTGTTTTTGTAAAACTCTTAAGGTTGTAATTTTTATTTAATATTAAATATATTCAATAACACTTAACTTATAAATTGTTGTTGTTTGTTATGGGGAATATCATGTGACATCCTAACATGTTGTTCATCCCACTTTCATTATTTTCATATTATTATTTGTATTATAAAGTTGTATACTTTAAATTATATTTGGTCACCAAATGGATTAAAAATTAATGGGGTCTCGGTTAAAAGGTAACAATTTGGCTTAATAGCCGAAAAAACATAAATTATAGGCTTTAATTTTTGAAATAATCCTTATTCGTCTTGAAAGCAGAAGGCTCCCATTGACATATCCATCTAACACAACCTGCTAGTGATAGTTCCACCAGATAGTTTCACCAGTACTTAGTGCAAAAATTCTCGTTTTCCGTAAGATGTAGTGAGAATATTAAGTAATTGGAATATTTCAAACACTTTGAACTATTTTAGTCCTAATTGAAATAAATGTCAGTTTAATACTTTTTTAATTTTAGAACTTCCAGCTCTACTACATATTTTTAATTTTTTAAAAGATTTACCTAAGTTAAAAACTCCTTTTATCTAAAAGATTATAGAAATTTTGTAATCAAATAGATGGACGAATCTCCTGGCCTGATAAAATAAAATTTATTGAATTCTACACTCAACAACAGTTATTTTTGAACAATGCAATGAGGATTTCCATATTTAAATTTAATTAAATCACAATTGCATTATAATTTTTTTTATATTTCCCGTGGATTAATAACATACTGACAATCTGACAATCATCTGACAAATCCATGTATATTTGATTGATAAACAATGATCAATATTATTTAAAAACATTTTTAAATAGAACTCCAAATAAAATAATCCGTTACAATATATAATAAACAAATTACAATAAAGTACTTACAAATTACATAATCGATTACTTCCACATTCAAATCAAATTAAAATACAATATCCATTATAATAACAATTTACAAAACAACGATTATTTATAAATCGTTTAATAAAACACAATTATTCAAAAATTTAAAATATTGATTTATATCTAAATATAAATTCATAATTATTATATTATATTCTAAAATCATCCATTTTACAATAAGTAATCATCATTCTATATTGTTATTATGATAATTATTATTTGTTTAAAAAAATAACAACAATTACAGCCTTCAGACATCAAAAATCTAATTGACAATATTAATTATAAATCCCTGAATATTTTTTGAAAAATAGAATTTATGTAATTTTAATATCTAATTTATTTAATTTTTTTACTTATTTATTTTTGTATTTAATTTAAATTATTTTGTTACATTAGAACTAAATTATGCGATAATAGATAAATAATAACATTTTTTTTAATTTATTTGACCAATGCAACAAAATTTTTTGATTTTATAAACGGAAATAGTGTGGGAAAATAATAATTTTTAATTATTTAAATTATAAATAAAATTAAACAGATACCATATATATTGTGGATTAGGTTCCTTAGTGGGTAAGCATTTTGCTTATTAACCGAGGGGGTCCGATTCCCGGTCAGGGAATCATACAATATTTAATTAAGAAAAAAGTAATTGAAAAATAATTTTTCTTTACAAAATCCCCATGGTAACCAAATATAATTTAAATATACAAATATATAATATAAACAAAATCTTTAATATAGTAGTTATAAATAAATTGAAATTAATTTAAGAAGCCCAAATGCCAAATAGGCAAAGGAATATAAAAATATCACGCAATATTTTCTATTGTCCTGGTACTAATTATAAAATATATAAAATTGTGGTTTTTAAACCCTGAATAATAGAACGTGATAAACAGAAGTACGACTCAATAATGATAAGAAAGGATTTTCATTAGGTTGGGAAACTTATCAATGGGAACCAAAAGAAAAAATGGCTATTCTAAGGTTTAACTAGTATCCGCGTAGGACCAAATGACTAAATATAAAAGATAGCTGGTGTTGCCAGCTTTCAAAAAATCTATAGCTTTAATGGCGCATATTATCCTTTAAGGACGAAAAGGACATTTAAAAGTATCCTTGTTATTTTAGTCTATTTTACAAAAAACGGTATATCTAGCAATCGGTTCAATATATATATATATTCAATCAAAGCTATTAATTAAGATGACGATCTGGAGAATATTTAAACGTTTATTTGATGACGATAGGTGATGCCGTTTTGGAGATATTGCAATTTCAAATGGAAATTTAAAACAAAAAAAAAAAAAAATTTTGAACTTTCAAAAAAACCACTATAACTATGAAATTTTCAAAAGCACCCTGTATTTTTTATTATACTGTTAGAAAGGTCTTTTGACACTCTTTCAAACGGTATATAATAAGTATGGTATATGTTGACAAATAGCCCCTCCAGAGAACATGAATGAAAAACTGACACAACAATTTTATTAAAAAATACATTTTCATACTTTATTTCTCATAAATTTATTTTGCCAAAAAATATTTCCATAGCTTTAGCGAGCAAGAATTTTAGAGTTTGTTACAAAATCAGGATTATACGCTTTTTTCAGAATATTTATACATATGTATACGTGTGATTCTGAATTAGGAGGGATTTTAGAGTTGGATTCAAAATCAGGGTTTCAATAATTTGTTTAGCGAGGGTTTGGGGGCGGCAGCCCACACTATTTTTAAATTTTTATTTGTTGAAATATGCATGTAAAAAATAATAAGGGTAGATTTTATAGTTAGCTACAATTACAGGATTATACGCTTTTTCCAGAATATTTATATATTTGTGTACGTGAGATTCTGAATTAGGAGGGATTTTAGAGTTGGATTCAAAATCAGGGTTTCAATAATTTGTTTAGCGGGGGTTTTGGGGCGGCAGCCCCCACTATTTTCTAATTTTTATTTGTTGAAATATGCATGTAAAAAATAATTAGGAGAGATTTTATAGTTGGCTACAATTACAGGATTATACGCTTTTTCCAGAATATTTATATATTTGTTTACGTGAAATTCTGAATTAGGAGGGATTTTAGAGTTGGATTCAAAATCAGGGTTTCAATAATTTGTTTAGCGAGGGTTTGGGGGCGGCAGCCCCCACTATTTTTAAATTTTTATTTGTTGAAATATGCATGTAAAAAATAATTAGGAGAGATTTTATATTGGCTACAATTACAGGATTATACGCTTTTTCCAGAATATTTATATATTTGTGTACGTGAGATTCTGAATTATGAGGGATTTTAGAGTTGGATTCAAAATCAGGGTTTCAACAATTTGTTTAGCGGGGGCTTGGGGCGGCAGCCCCCACTATTTTTAAATTTTTATTTGTTGAAATATGCATGTAAAAAATAATAAGGGTAGATTTTATTGTTAGCTACAATTACAGGATTATACGCTTTTTCCAGAATATTTATATATTTGTGTACGTGAGATTGTGAATTAGGAAGGATTTTAGAGTTGGATTCAAAATCAGGGTTTCAATAATTTGTTTAGCGGGGGTTTAGCGGACACTATTTTCTAATTTTTATTTGTTGAAATATGCATGTAAAAAATTACTGTTTTTAAAAAATAGTTTGTCATTAAATTTTGATTTTTGGAATTTTTTTTCTTGAAATTATTTTTTTTGGAATTTTTTTATACCTGGAAACATATTTATAACATATTAAAATTTTGTTTTTCAAAAATAAAATTATTTAATTCATTTAAAAAGTACGGCTGAAAAAATTGTAAAACATATCAACATTTTTTTATACAGAAAAAATTACAAAACAAAAAAGTTTTTATTTCATAAATGCTTATATCTTCTAAACGATTTAATATAGACATTCCTTATGTATGCCCAAATTATAGCAAAAAATAAGAGCTTTCCAACGATGTAAAAATATTTAGAGGGTTTTTTTGCAAAATTTTGAAAAATATGAGTTTTAGAGAAAGGATGTTAAAAATTTTTTTTTTTGTAAAAATTTTCAACTTTGAACTACAATATCTCCAAAACGGCAGCACCTATCGTATTCAAATAAACGATAAAATATTCTCCAGACCTTCATCTTAATTATTAGCTTGAATTTAATACATATATATTCAACATATCGCTAGTTATAACGGTTTTTGTAAAATAGACTAAAATAACAAGGATACTTTTAAATGTCCTTTTCGTCCTTAAAGGATAATATGCGCCATTAAAGCTATATATTTTTTGAAAGCTGGCAACACCAGCTATCTTTTGTATTTAGTCATTTGGTCCTACGCGGATACTAGTTAAACCTTAGAATCCCCGAAAAAATCATTGATACAATCATTTTACGAG
This sequence comes from Dolichopus griseipennis, assembly GCA_963082915.1. Classification (NCBI taxonomy): domain Eukaryota; kingdom Metazoa; phylum Arthropoda; class Insecta; order Diptera; family Dolichopodidae; genus Dolichopus; species Dolichopus griseipennis. Next base: position 23,017,296 of record OY720441.1, on the reverse strand, counting down.
TACACATGTGCATCTTCAACCAGTTAAAAGTATTCGATAGGTTGGCAAACATTATATGCCGGTTATAATTATTTAAGTTCAAAAAATTCGGCCTAACTTTTGTTTTTATTTATAATGCATAACCGATTCAAACATGTGCTGCAACTGTTATTGTAATATTAAAACATTGGCGCCTGTCCCTACAATGAACTTTGTTGAACCTTGGGACCGTTTTAATGAACCTTGAGGAACAAAAGCTTCTTCTAAAAAAAAGACACAATTAATAAGTTCATCCCAAAATGAAATAAAATATGAAACTATACGAATGAGATTCGTTAACCCTATGTTTCAGCCGAATTTGGTTTATGCTTCTATTTAATGCTTTAGATGTAAGTTTTGTATCTATTCTTGACAACTTTTCGTCCTCTTATCGTCCTCTGAATGTAACCCATTCTCCCATTTAAATAATTTATAAATTGGCAAAACAATATAGTACCAATGTTTAAATTGACACATTACAGTTCAATTTAAATTCAATCAAAATAAAATAAAATTTTGATAATTATCATGGCCTTGTATATTATTTGCAAGGCAATGTAATTATTATAAAAGTAAATATTATTATATGATTTAAATTCAATTATTATTAATAAATTTAAATTTGTTTACATTTTATTCGTTTACATTTATAAAGATTCTTGTAATGAAATTGTTTGATTTTTTTAATTCTATTTAAACATTTTTTTAATCTACATTTTTGTACATGTACATTAAAAAATTTCATTTCCTGCCATTATTAAAATATTTAATTTAATTTGAATAAAAATTCAAAAAACCGCAAAAAAATAAATAAAACATCTAAAAGTCTTTTAAAATTAATTAAATCTTAAAACACTTTAAATAAAAAATCTAATTATTATGATAACTATTTTAAGATTGTTAAGTCCCTAATTTCATTAATTCATGTCCTCATTTCCACAATTTCCATAAAATATTAATATTTCAAATTAACATACCTTTGATGAATAAAGATATTATTTCCTCGAAGAAAGAGAAAGTATAGGTACCACTTCCAGTTCACAGGATTAAATTATCCTAATGGGATTTTAATATTATAAAACAAATTATTATGTTTTTATAAATCTAATCAAAGTTATGCTTTTAGTGTCATGTCAGGTCGCCAAAAAATGTTATTCACTTAGATATTATTAAAAAATTTATGTGAAGTACTTATACATGTATGATCAAATTATTGGAAAAATCCAACTAATGGTATAGTGGTTATGACGACGGTCTTTCAAACGAAGTATCTCAAATAAACAAATATTAAAAACGTTGGTACAATACTGAATCCCAAGTACAACAATCATATACCTTTCCCTCATTAATTTTGTCAGACTTCCCTTTCAGCCGACGTTGTGCAATAGTAGATTTTCAAGATTGACCAATTATGTCTAGAGTTCCTAAACATTCCCCTTGAAACGAACCGTCCGTGTAAAAAAATCTTTAACTAAAATATTAAGCAAAAAGCTTCTAACTTTAATAAGATGATTTCTGAGTTCCTAGGCGAATTATACGGTTTTTCGAAATTTTTGTTTTCGTTTTGAAATATTAAAATCTAACAATCGAAGAGTTTACAAAGACCAAACTTACCAAGTGTCGGACAAAAAAGAGCTAAGAAATAACCCTCTATTGTTACATGCAAGTGAAGATGAAGTGACTTTGAAGGCGTAACATATTTCTTAATTTAAAGGCATTAGTTTAAACCCGTTTTAATTAAGAACTTAAGAATTAAACAACATGCATTAAAACGCATTTGGCCACAATTATTTAACAGATCCAAAGAGTCTTTCATCCGGAACCGAACACGTAGAAAGTTTAAAGCCTATAGTCAGAAGAACCGTAAAACCGACTGGTAGAATTTCCAAAAGGCGGTTCTTGCAAAAATTTACTGTAAATCCAAAGCAGGAAATTCTATAAAACATTAATGTCATGAACTGTCAGATTTCATTGCACCATCCACATAATTTTCCTATGATATTCAATATTTTAATTAATTTCAAGAAAATTTTCTCATCATTATCTTTTTGTTCTTTTAATTTTAAAAAATACCTTCGGAATAATTAATATTTTAAGATAAATAATTCAAAATTTTATATCACAATTCAACCATAATTTAAATATAAACATTATTTTTTTTCCAATTAGTATAATTAAAAAGCCATCCTAGAGTTTTTTTTTTATTTTAATAATTAAAATGGTCCATGATTATCTTGACTTGTTCTAAATTAAGATTTCTTGAATGTTTTACCTTCTCATCTTTTAATTCAAATTCACTGGAAATTTTTTTTCATTATTTCAGGTTTCAACATCGTTCAAAATCAGAATTAATTATGATATTGCTTTCTATTGCAATATTTTTAATCAATTTTCAAGACAGTTCATTTTTTTATACAAAACCTCAAATGGTTGACTGAATTTATTCTTATGGCAATGGCATCTTATCTTTTAAAACATAAGATGATAAAAAAAAAACTTGAGACAATTTTCAACTAGACCACTTAACATTATTGAAAACTCAACACCTACTGAAAAACTGTTGAATTAAATAGTGTCTTAAAGAACCTATACTCCTAAATCAGGAAATTAAACTAGATATTTATATCAATTCGAAGGATTTTAATCTTTTATATTAATTTATAACGAGGCTCTTATAAAATTTTCTTTATTTTCCATGAGAAAAATTGAATTCTCTTGAGTGTTGCTATGGAAAAGTTGCTCACATTTTTTCACGTCACACCACATTGCGTTATATACAAGGTATATTATAATTTTTAATATCTAATGATTTTATACTCTCAGTTCATATTGGTAGGAACTCCAAATATTAAGTGTCAAGAATATTTAATATATTCTGTTATGTAGTCGTTTGCTGTCTTCACATACTTTTGTTTGCTGTCATCACTCATCACAATAAGTCCTTTTTCCTAGATTTTTCACTCAGTTTTATACAAAAAGACTCAAAAACAAATCAAGTATTATAATTTTACCAAGAGAAATTTTTTTTATCTTCATTCTATAAATTCTTCCGAATCAATTAAAGACATCTTCTCTTTCCTTCTATAACTTCAGCAACATCTAACCATTAGCTTGTTTGAATTTTTCACTACTCTCTTCCTGAAACTTCTTGAGCATTAATTAATATTCTCATTGAAACAATACCAGTACAAATTAAACACTTTATATTTACCCTCTTTTCTATCAATTTATGTTCTCTTCCATCCATGTAGTTTGAGCAGTATTTAGGGTTCCAATTTCCTGCATTTTGCTTCTTTTCCCTTCCAATGACTTCTTGAGCAAAATCTAAAACTCAAATTAAAATAATACGAATACGAATTGAGCCTCTAATAATTATCTCCTTTCCTATAACCCTTTCAGCATCAATTAAGTTTATCTCAGCTTCCCTTACTCACAACACCTTCAGCAACACTAAAGATTCAAATTTCACAGCACGGATTTGACATTTAATAATCTTTCCCCTGTCTACAACTTTTTCAACATAAATTGGTTTTCTTCCCTTCCCCAAGTGTTGCTTTAGCAGCATCTATGGTTCAAAATACCCGCAATTTCTTCTTTTGTCTTCCTTAACCTTCTTGAGCAGAATCTAAGATTCACATTGAAAGAATATAAATACGATTTTTAAATAAGAACAAATAAAAACAAAATTACCAACTCTTAATAAATTTAATTTAACTGAACTCTCTCGAAATAATTCTTTTTGTTTTTCAATTTTAAAAAAGTTTTGAAACAAATAAAATATATACATGAACAAGACCTTCTGTTACTTTTGGCTCTTTCCAGTTCAATTATTATTTTGTTTTATTCAATTTTAGAACAAATTTTGTCTTGTTTTTTTTTTGAAAAAAAATTATTGATAGAAAAGTAATTTACTGAATTTTAGGTAAGTTTTTTTCCAATCCAAATTTTGCAAAATATGAATTTTTATAAATTACACTTGGGCCGAATCATAGAAAACCAAATTTTGATTGATTTGATCAGTTCAAGTTAGAAAATTGGGGTTTTAAAGTGCTGCACAACATTTCTCGCTGTTTGTTTGTTGATCTGATAGGTTCACTATGTGGTGAAGTTTATGATACAATATTGGTTTTTTGCCTTACAATCTAATTGACACCTAAGCAGCTATTTTATTTTCTTCTATATTAAATTCAGTGACATTTTTTTGAGGCATCAAAATATTTAAATATTTCAAGGCAGTATCGTAAAATTGAAACCGAAGACATGATTAAGTCCTGGTTCAAAGTGGAATATTAATATTTTCTGAATAAACCAATTCAGAAATCAACTACTCGGGGCATCGCTAGTATAGTAGTTAAGTACCTTGTGCATCAAACAACGTCTTAGTATGTGTTCTATTTCCCCTAAAAGTATCCTAACCTGTAATGATTTTAGTAACTGATGGTTTTACAATATTGCATTATCAATTATGAAAAGAAACACCCCTCAATTGAATTTAGTAAAGAAGGTGTTATTGAAAACTGTATTAATTACACAAAATCTATAAAGCAGTTCTAATAGAGATTTTTACAGCACACATATTTGACTTCAGATAATACTTTGGCAATATTACTTTCGTCTCCCTATCTATCTCCCTTTCTTCCTCCACAGCTATTATTATACTGTGTACGCATTTTACGTGGTTATCTCACTATTTTGAATAGGGGAGGGAGGTAGTCTTAGTGAGACAAACCTTCGCACTATTAGAGGCTTCAGGTTTCTTTTGCTCCTAATATTCATGATTTCCTCCAGAGCAAATAGCTTCCTATGATATTGGGAAATACACGGTACAGCACTGACAAATATCTTAACTTTAGCTTAGTACGTCACTTTGTTTTTCAATAACTTAAATAACAGATTCAAACTTTTTCTTATGTCTTCAATTTATTCTTCAGTTTCCATTAAATAAAAGAAAAGAAAATTCTAATCAAAATATTGAGAAAAATAAAAAAAAAAAAATTAAAATTAATGGAAAAACAAAAAATTGTAAAAGTTTTTTAGGTCCAATTTTCTTTCCAATTGTAAGTTTTATTTTTGCTTACTTTTTACATAATCAAAAATTCACCGATTAACTTTCACTAACTTTTACTTTCGTCTTGAGTTTTTCTTCAAATTTAAAAATTTGGAGAGGAAAACCTCGAAAAAACGGGGGTATTTTTAAAAAAAAATAACAATTTATATTGTTTTATTTATAAATTTATTTTCAAAAATAAAAAAAAAACCCAAAACCACATAAGAAAAATTTTACCAAAGTAACTAAAAAAAAAAAAGGGATCATAAGAATATTTTGAGGTTTTTGAGGATTTACGGTTATATTCCCAAAAAAAAAAATTTTATTAGTTTAAGGGAATTTTAATTTCCCAAAAAAAATATAAAGTTAAAGAATTTGATTGGAATATTTATATGCTTAAATAGTTTAATGCGGTTTTATCGTCATTAAAATAGTTTTCAAGGAATGTATTTGTAAAATTTTTTTTTTTTTTTTAATTTGCTCCTTTTGTACTATATATACCCATATACTATAGTTTTAAGTATATGGGTATATATAGTACACATATTAATGAATTGAAATACCCTTTAAGAATTTATGATATTTCTGACAATTTAAAAGGTTACCTAAATTGGTAATCCCTTTTTAATTACCCTTTAATTTGCGGTCTGATTGTAGTTTTTCTTACCAAATTTGTTTTACAATATTTTAAATGCTTTATGCTTTAAATAGAATCGATATTTCAAATCTATATATTAAATCATTAGGGTAGTTAATTCAAATAAAATTAAATTATTATTTGATAAGTTTTACTAATTATGTTGTTGTTAAATTTGAACATGATTTAAAACTTTGTAATATTATAGGACCCGTATTTAGTCTAGAACTAGAGAGTTTTAAGCCCAGCTATACTTTCAGGGGATTTAATTGGTGTATAACAGTAGATCAGTAATCAAAACAAGTGGCTGACCATAATAGTCTAGCAAGCAATTGTTCTTATTCACATTCATTATGAAATAAAACTTCAAATTCAAAGTTAAATCCTCCCATAATAAAGTGGAATAATTCCGAAAATAAAAATTAAACAACTTCCTCAATTCTTTTAAAATATATTCAAAATCGGGTTATTCCTTTTTTCTAAAATATGTATGTATAATAAGTATGTGGATCTCATATTCATAATCTTTGAAGTTTCATTTTGCATAAAATTTTTAAATGTATGTGCGAGATTTGGAATTAGTTGGGGTTATTTTTTGTATGAAAAAAATTTGCCGAATTCTCGTACCATTCTAATGATTTCATTGTTGGATGCAAAATCTGACTTCAATACAAAATTCAATTAGTGGGATCGTTGGAATTGAAAAATTCAGTACAATAAAACAATTAGGTTTCAGACAATAATTAACTTAATCTCTATCTTTTCCGATATCCCCTATTTAGCAATACTCTCCTTTACTTCCCATCGTTCTTCGGCAGTCAATTTTGTTACTAATATAATAATTTTGTTACAAATACACTTAAGTATAAATAAAGATTTTTGGAGATGTTCTGAGTTCCGATTCTGAAATAAAGACGATTAAAAAGTCCCTCAAAAGCTCCTTATTACAATCATGTCTAAAGTCTTCTAACGCTTTGACGACTTTGATTGTCAACGAAAATAAGGACTAAAGAGAAGAGTTTCCTTAAACTCGAAGTAATCCGAAGCGATTATCAAGGGAGGGGAAGGTCCATAAAATTAAAGCCTTAAAAATGCCATTGCCTGAAGCAAGTAAAGTAATCAAATTGAATCTCCTTATACCTATTCTTAAACTAATTCTAATAATTAAAATTTAATTATTTTTAAAACGTGTAATTAATTTAATCTAAAATTTATTAAATAAAATATTAATTCCTTAAAAAAAAGTATAATAATGTAATATAAAGCAATTAGAGTACCTAACATTAAATATTTTAAATACATACTTAAACTTTTTTTACTTTTCAATATAATTATTTTTCCAAGAAGGTTATCTAAAGTTTTTTTTTATATTTAAGATTATTAAGTTTTTCAAAAGTTTACCTTTTTCTGGATTAAAGTAATTAAAGTAATTTAGAATTTATTTTTTTTTATAATAATGTCATATAAATTTAATAAGTACTGACGTAAAACTTGAACTTGTTTTAAATTACGAACAACTAAAACTTATTTGGACAAAAAATAAAACTTTTTAATTTTAAATTTTGTCTTCAGAAAGTTTACACGTATTTTGGCTTATTTTAACCTTAAAGTTCCTAAGAGTTTTTAGTAAATCTAAAGATTATAAAAAAGTTTTTAAATTTAAGTGATTTTAGAAAAGTACTTAAAGTTGTGTCTTTATGCAAAGCTTGGTCTAAAATATAAATACTCAAAATAATTGTGTCATTCTAAAATAATAAAAGGCATCATAAAAGGCTCTGGTTTGAATATTCTGTAATTTTAGAAATACTCTGGCAGAATATGCAAATTAGAATTTCCTAAAGTAGGTATCCAAAGGCGTATTTTGTTAAGACATTTACTTAGTAAAATCAAGTATTTATTCGATGGCCATCATACATTCTATTAATCCGGCTCCCTTTGATGCTTTGCAAATCTAGGACCATTTTTTTTATATATTAACTCTAGAACAAACAAAGGGAAAGATTATGCAATAGTAATTCACTTTAAATAGACAGACGTTTTTCTCTAAAAGATATCAAGGAAACTAGTTGGTAGTTAAAGCTGCAAAATCTAAATATGACCCCTACCAGTCTTAAGGAGCTTTTAATATTAGTCGCAGATTCTTTGGCATCATTTAAGATTGGTCGGATTGCAAATTCGATTGTCTCAAAAGCCAATGAGTATATAGTTATTTTTGAATTGACACTTTAACTCCTTTCCAATGAAACCAATAAACGCTTTTCTACAAAATATATTTTCACTCTTTCTCGAATTTATTTGCTCAATTTATGGCTGTTTCTGGAGATACAACATCAATTGTATACTTCATCTCATTATATGCATTTTTTCGTTAAGGAATTTCACAACTTTCTGATTATACACGGAATTTCAATCAATTGTAATAGTTTTAGAATTTAATCAAATAAAAATTAATGAACGACATTACTATAACTCAAAAATATATCTATCTGAAAATATTAAACATCTATGCCTCAAACTATTACCCCATCTATTAAATTAAAGATGGGGTAATAGTTACCTAGTAAAAACCTCACATATGCGGAATTACCGTTATTCCAATACTAAAACACTTCACACTATTCTTAAACACGAAAAATCAAAAAATTCAATAAAAATATAACATATAAACCTACATCTTTAACACATTTTCGTTTTTAAATAAAAGTTAGGGTTGCCAGAGAAACACAACAACAAAAAGTTGAAAGAAATAAAAAGAACGCAAAAAAAATAAAAATCGATTTAAAACTTTTTCGTGTTTGGAAAATTCTATACACGAAAAAAAAAAAACAAAAAAACACAAATGAAAAATCTAATCCCTGTTAAATACAATAAATTTAAAGTAAGTTATTAAGGTGGGTCCTACCATAGTGACCCCATTTTCATACAATATATAACAAAAGAAAAGAAATGTACTAACCTAAAAATAGAATGGGAGTAAAAGTCGATCATGATGTCTCGACATTAATCTTGTAATATTTAATTTTTTTTTTTTTTCTTTTTTTCTTATATTACTTTCCCTTTTGTATTTTCTCTCTCTGTTTTTTTTTATATGTGTACGTGATATATTTTAAAGAAAATTACCGTTAACTTGTTCTGTATTTTGTAATCCTATTGTGTTATTTATTCTTTTTTTTATCTGTTTGCGTGCATTTTTAATGTTTGTGTGATGAAATAAAGAAAAAAAAAAAAAAAAAAAAAAAACTTTGAATAACAATTAGGTAAAAATGTTAAAATTCATAGGTGTTATACGTGATGTGTTAACTAAAAAATTTTTTTTACAGTTACGAGTTTTTTTTTACATTTGTTTTTTTTTTTTGTTTTTTATTTTAACATTCTAAATGTTATTTCGGTTAATATGATCCTTAATTCTATTATTTGTTTGTGTGTTTGTTTTGGTTGTTGGTTGTTTGTTTGGTGTTCGGGTTCTGTTTTTTTTTTTTTTAAAGCTGTCTGTTAAATAAATACGATAATGGGAATGAAAAAAAAAATGAAGTAATAGCGTCCATTGTTAGGTTATAAAAATTATTTAAAAGTATTTATGTTTTTTTTTTTTGAGGTTTTTGTTTTGTTTTTGTATATGGGGATTATTAAGTTTTTATGATTTCTTGTATACAATATATATAGATAGTATGTACCTACATACACATTATACACATTGTAAATACTTTATTAATGTAGGGAAATTGTCTGGAAAAATGTTTAGGATCAGATGGGATTAAATGAAGTTTTTATTTTTGTAAATTTGTTTTCTGTTTTTATATATGAAATTAAATGAATTTTTTCAAGAATTAGTTCTTAAATTTTACTCAGGAAAATGGAATGAAAGGCCAGGGACTTTTAAGTTGACAGTTTTGGAAAAAATTTTAAAAATTTCCTAGAATCTGTATTAGATTTAAAAATTCATTGTATTGAAGATGGGTCATTGTATTTTCAACTTAACTCATTTTATACAATTATATATTCTTTTATAGATTTCTTATAATTATAATGTATACAGATCATATTATATGATCTTGATACCGTAAGCATAATTACATTCTTTTATTAAGGTATTGTATAAAAAAATAAAAGCCTACACAACTTATATTTTATTTGCAAATTATTTACTTAAAAATACTTAAGTATTTTAAAAAAATTAGTTACAAAAGTAATTTAACTCAAAATTTTAAAATTTTTTGAAAATTAGAAGTATTTGCACTTGAATCATGTACTTGTACTTAAATTTTGTTAGTACTGAAAGCTTAATATTAATCTGGTATTTGACAAAGTAATAAGTATCAGGTAATGCTACTGGTAGTTACCCGGGTACTTAAAATATACAGGTCTGATTTTATTCACAAAAATTATGCCCAAAAAAATCTGAAATTACGGGACGATTGCATGAACCATGAAGGAACATGGAGTTCATTTTAACAGATTCCTTTTTTTGTTGAATACAAAGCTGGTAAAATACAAAAAATTCCATTCACTTGTAATGCTACCGCTTTTAACACAAATAAAGAAACTAACAATAAGGGCAAACTCCTCAAAATACAATTCAGGTTATTGTATAATCCATTACTAAAAAGCGTTTAAGTAATACGTCTGACGTCATATGAAAAAATAGATAAACAAAGGAAAAGCCATAATGTTTGCTTATAAAATATCTCATATACATATATGTAAAGTAAACCAATGACTAGTGACTTGAGTCTTAGCTAATTATAAACGTCAATGATGGTCCCTGATATCCATAATGAATAAGGAAATTGAAAAAATCCTAATTCTTATACTGCAACGAATAGAGCTTAGATTTCTTAAGTATTAGCCTAGAACTAATGATATAAAAGAAACGGTACGCACTTGAAAGTATAAGAAAGATAGTTCTTTATTAATTTCTTATACTATAGTATAAGAAATTAATAAAGAACAATTAGAATGAAAAACCTAAATCCTAACTAAAAAATGTACTCCTGGTTAATTAAAATACGTTTCAACTTGTTACTCTTAAGCGATTCCTATTTAGGCATTTCTGTAAAGTGACTTAAGAATAGATTTAAAAGATTTTAGCCATAGAGTTTTAAAAGTGTTTTAATATTACTCAATTTAAGGAAAAATCAATGTTGAATTTAATTTACTCTGAAAATACAAGATTGACAAACGTCGGCGTCTTATTTCGCGAAAGAGTTAAACTACCAAGCGTTTAATATATAACGTTTTCATTTAGGATAAACACCTAATCAAGTAATAAGAAAAATTATAAAATTTATTTAAAAATCTATTTAAAGATTTAAACTAAAACAAATTCTCCAATTTAATTTACAATATATGTACAAATATATATATATATATATATACAAATAAGAGCAATTTATTTATTAAACTAATTAGTAATTAACTTTTTAAATAATAAAAAAAAAAATAAATATATAAAACAAGGTAAATAATATAATATTTACCTATTTGTTTTTTTTTTACCTTTTTTTATTTTTGACTTTTTTCTAAACAAATTTAATTATGTAAATATGTAATAATTTTATTAAAAACCATTTTGTATGGTGTAAAGTAAATAAAAAAATTAAATTTGAAAATTAAATAAACTTTATAAATAAAAACTAAAAATGGATTTTAAAAGAACATATTAAACAGGATTAAATTTTGTACTATTAATTTTTATATCTGTGGTATACAAGATATTATATATATTATATAAGATATATTTTATATCTATAGTATACATATCACATACATACATATTATACATATTTCTAATCCTTAATTTGCTTATATAAATAAATGCTTTTAATATTTTAATGATAAGGTTTTTAATATTTAAAAAAGATCTTTATATTAAAGATAGATATTAAAATTTAAAAATAAATATATGGGAGAAATTTAATATAAAAAATTTAAAAAGATCTTTAGATATAATTTTATCTTAAATATAATTTAAAATAATATAATATTAATTTTTTAAACAAGTTTTAAATTTAACTTAAAAATTGATACATAGATAAAAAAAAGAAAAAATTTTTGCCCTAGTCTGAGGTTTCTTGGTGAAATCGTGCACCGATCAGAAAACTTAAACATTTTGGGTATGCAGCTTAACCAAAACATGAAGTTGAATTATCATATTTGGCTATAGATAAAAATGCTGCCAAATGCTTGGGTTTTCTCTTTCGGTGCAAGTCGTATTTCTCTTCAAGGCCCCTGTCCAAATCTTATATACGACCTAATATGGAATATAACTCGCACATTTGGGCTAGCTTCTCATCTACTTCTTTTAACTTTCTCGATCGAGTTCAAAAACGCGTTTTTCCTCTAATTAATGACCCCAACGTAAGTAATACTATAACTTCGCTTGATATCCGTCGTAATATTGTAGTTCTGTCTCTTTTCTATATATATCTTGTAGGTAATGACACTTGTTCAGTTGAAATAAAATCACGGATGCCTCCTCTCAAACAATTCCAACGTATCACCAGAGGGGCAACAAATGTGCATTCCTACTATGTGGAACTACCTAAGTGATACTCTACTGGTTATAGTAATTCGTTTGTTGTCAGAACTGCAAAAATGTGGAATTTATTACCATCTTTTGTATTTCCTAAAGTTGGCAATTTTGATTATTACAATTTGCTCAAATTTAAGAAGAATCTTAACGGATTCTTCATGAATTTATCATCTAACTCCCTAGATGAAGAATCTAATATTAGATTCTTCACTAATTTATCATCTAACTTTCCGTTGCCCTCATTTTTAAGAATGACCTAAGATTTTCTTAAGCTTTTCTAAAGATTTGGAAAGATCTGCTCCTTGATCTAATACTTTCTAAAAATAAATAAATAAAGCTCCAGATTATTGCACTCTATAAAATTTCGAATCTAGAAATTCCGAACTAATTATAAAAGATTCGATTTCTTATTCAAAATTATAATAAAAACCCAGATTTTTTCGAAGTTCCGAATTAAATTATCATATAATATCATGATTCCATTATCTATATATAGATTCAAAATCTTGGCAAAATAAAAACAAATACTAATTTCCAGTGAATAGTCCAATTATTCGAAATTCTTAATTCAGGTTCTAAAATAACTAGTTTCGTACCCCTATTGTGCATTACTGGCAACATTAAAACTTTACAGCTAATAAAATGAGATCAATTAGTTCTAGATCAACAAACTAGATCAACTAGAGGTATGTAATCGAACTTGCTAAAGAGGTAAAAAGATTCAAAGATATGTAGATCGGTAAAGAGAATCAAAGACAAGGCATGTACATCGAAATAACTAAATATAATTAGAAACTTTTCCTCAACATATCAAGTTCTGAATCTAATTTCAAAATACACTGGTCTAAAACATTCTGAAGCCTAACTCTAACAATTATAAACTTATATTAATTTTAAAACATTTAAAATTAATTTCAAAGCACTTTCTTGAAAACAAGTACTTATTCAACAACTAAAACTGATTTAAAAATGGATTTTTGAAACTTTATAATTGAAACCACATTAAACATTCTAACAAATCACTATATTTTTAAAAAAAAAAGTTTTATCATTCATAGTAAATCTACATTAAAACCAATACTTGTACAGCAAAAAAAAAACAAACTTTTTATCTTTTCCAAGAACCACAAAAAACTTCCCTTAACTTAAAGTACTAAAAACTTTCAATCTCAGTTTTAAAAAAGTTTTTCTGTGCATAATTATAATGTGTGTGAGTTGTAAGATTTTTTCGATGAAAAATGTCCAAATAAATTTCATACAATTTGTCTTCCTAACTTCCAATCTTTGAATTAATTTAGCAAATGTTAGAATAAACTTTTGTTTAATTTAATTAAAGTCAATATTTTTTTATTTGTTAAATAAGATGGTCGTCTTTGCGTAATATTTTGATTTTCATGTTTTTTTTTATTTATTCCCTCCCTCCTCAGGGCTCTTGATTTATTTTAAAAGTAAATAACTTTCAGTAGGAATTTTACAATGTTTCAGGATTCAAGTTTATTTGGCAATTCTGATGGGGTATCGACAATTTGTTTTTTTTACCCGTATGAACGAAGATCAAATGGTATTATATATTTGCCATTACGTCTGTGCTGCTGTAAAGGTGGAGAAATAGATATAGACTAAAGTGTCTAAAGTATGACTCAAGACTCAATTGTAAATGGATATAGACTCGAATCAAAATTTAGTCCTTGACGTAAAAAGTGAGAGAAAGTGAATCGATCTAGGTAATTGGCGCAAATTTATTTTCATACAAGAGTCCTCTGTCAAAATGCAGCCATTTGCTCAGAGGGTTCGTTAGCTGCCACATAACTTTTCTTTTTTAATAAGCATAACTATATACTCAATAAATCTAGATGTCTGAAATTTTACCAAAGAAGATTAGTTTTGCAACCAAAGTTTTTGTAAAATTTGGTAACTGGTTTGAGTAGCTACCATGCAAATGCTTAGCTGAGTATATAAAATTTTTTCAAAAGTATTTTAAATTGAAGACTGAAGTTCGTCCACAATTTGGTTGGTCTAGTAAAGTGGTTTCGAGTAGCTGCCATTAAATTTCTTTTTAATATATGATCAGTTTTTTTTCCCCCATTTTGGGAGCATAGGACTTCCACATAGTCTCATCATCTTACTCTATTATGGTTATCTGCTTTATTTGCACCCAAGCCTTCTAATATTTCTTTTTCTACCGTTCTGCACCATTTTAAGCGGGGTCTTCCGGCACTCCGCTTTCCTTGAGGGTTCCAAACTAGCGCTTGTCGGGCGATTGTATGGGTAGGTCTTCTTATGGTATGACCATTCCATCGCCATTTTTCTTATATTATCTGCACTATCACAGGTTGCTCTTTAGATATGATCATTACTCTACTTTTAATTAGGCTGGGTGTCTGAAATTTTGCCAAAAGCTGCTTAGTTTTATGACTAATGTTTTTGTAAAATTTGGTTAGTCTTCTAAAATTTGGTAGCAGGTTCGAATAGCTGCCATGCAACTTCTTTTTTAAAGTTATAAAAATTTAATATATAAATGAAGTTGAGTATCTGAATTAGAGTATCTAAATGTATACAATAACATTCATTAGAGTATCCTATAGTTGACACAATCTAATCTACAATCTTCCTCGTTTTTTTGTAGAAATTTACAATCTATTTTTGTTTTTTTCAAAATTTAGACAAATAAAAAATTGAAAAAAAACATCGCATAAAATATCCGAAGAAAAATAAATAATAAATAAAAAAATGTTTTGTTTTTTTTTCTATGTTTTTCCGTTATCTGTATAGTGAGTAAATAAAAAACATAAGAAACCAAACTTTTCTATTTTTTTGGCTTATCTATATTGTAAAAAACAAACATTTAAAAAAAAAAATGATGAAACTTTCCCTATTCTGAATTTTCTTTATTTGTTTTCTTTTTTTGCTATTTATAAAATTTTTTAGATGAAATTTTCCATATTTTAATGTTTGTACATTTTCTTATTTAGTATCTATCAGATACATTCTGCTGAAAGAAAATTAAAGTCAAACAAACCATACAAATAGAGGCTATTTATTTTACTTAAACTTTTTAAAACTTTTTTTGATCTTATCTTTCAAGTTTTGTTTGTTACTCTAAAAAAAAGTGAATCTTATTAACCTTTTGTGTTAAATAAAACGTAGTTACTAAAAAAATGGATCATTAAACATACGCAGGATATTTAAAAAGGGACTTATTAAACACCAAACAGTTAGATTTAATATTTGAGAACCGTTATTAGTATAATTCATCACCTTCAATAAAGGTCAATTGTACAGTTTTGTTCAGAAATCAGTTGAAGAATACAATAAGCTTTAAAGAACTGTGATTAGTATATTAAATGACCTTCAGTGAAGGTCAATTAAGGAGTTTTGCTATATAATCTGTTAAGAATAGAACACAGTTTTAAAAACCGTGATTAGTATATCAAATGACCTTCATTGAAGGTCAATTACTCAGTTTTGTGATTAGTATATCAAATGACCTTCAGTGAAGGTCAATTACTCAATTTTCTTAATAAATCTACTCAAAATAATAATACCTTCACAAATTGAATTATTTAAACCTTAATTACCTATAAAACCTTCAATAATTCAAAGTTAATTGAATTTTTTAACAATATAACAAATTAAATATAAATTCTCAAAAGTATAAATTACTACATGCTAATCCATAAGCTTTATATAAATCAATTATACTTGTTAATATTCCAATACTTATATTTATTACTTTATCAGATATTTTGTTATCCAGTTAATAATAGTATGTGTATTAAATGTTTATCTTCTAGTAATAAGCCCACTTTTTATATATGGAGTACAATTCAAATTAATTTTCAAGCTTATCATAAAATATCTATTAGATATAAATCAAAAGATTCGAATAACATATGAGTTAATTAAATTCTTTATATAATGTAATGTACAATAATTCTTTTGATTTTGCATTTAGTTATATTAAAAAATTTTGTAAAATTTATACAATATATAAAATTATTAAAAACTTTTAAAGAAGCGCCTAAACTTATGCAATTTATACAAATATATTGTAAAGTCCTTCCACCTTTAAAAAAAATTCGAATACGTAAAAATATAAAAATTGTTCAAGGACATTTTTTGTACCCCAAAACATTTTCTAATCGATAAATTATTTGGCAAAGTTTTGGAAAAAAAAAATGAAACCTTAAGGGGTTTTTACAAGATAAATGTCCAATTTAAATAAAGACCTTTTTGAAGATGACCTTCAAATGTCCTACAATTTAAAAATTAAATTTTATGTCTCTTAGAAATGTCAAATTTTCAAATTGACAATTCATGTTGTTAAAATATTTTTACCAGACTTATATTACAATCTTTGTATATATATATGCAAACATATATATATATAAATCCTATATATTTTTGTTTATTTACTAAATAAAAAAAAATATTTTAAAGTCATATTTTATTGTTTCTCTTTTTGTTATTCTATAATTTAAAAAAAAAAAACAAAAATATGTTACATAAGATTTATTTATTTAGGATATGTTTTTTGCATTGTGTATTTTTTTTTTCTATTCTTATACAAACATTATTATTTATATATATATATATATATATAAGATTAAACAGGCAGGGATTTTCATGATAAAGTGAGCACAAAGTAATATTTTTTTAAAATAATAAAGTCTCTTGACTTTTAAGTTTAAAGAATGTTAATCCGAGTTTAGAATAAGTTGACCACTCCTATTATATGGACTCGTTTATCCGTTTAGTCAAAAACTTTCAAATTTAACCGTTTTCTTACCTTATAACATTTGTTAATACACTTTTCTCTTACATTTTGTGGTGATCTTCTGTACTTTAAAATAGTGTGTCTCCGTTTAATGCTCTTGACTATAAACTTTGAAAGAATGTTAATCTGGATATGGATTAAGTCGCTTTGGCATCCGTTTTATGATTTAAAATGTTTGATTCTTTAACCTTCTGCGGCACAGAACATTTTAAAGATTCTTTAGGATTTTTATTCAATTAAAAACAGTTTTATCAATTGATTTCAAAATTATCTGTTTATGCTGTTCCTGAACGTATCAATTAACTTTTGAGTTGAATATAACAACAGATTGTAAATTTATTAACCCGTTGTGACACGACGATAAATAGAAAAATTTTTGACACTGACTTTTTTTTCTAATTTCGCACTGAAATAGCTTTGATCCAAAAGAAAGTTCCAAATTTCTTTCTTTATTTCCAAATTTTAATTTCCTCTCAATTAATAAAAGTTGATCTGCTGTTAATGTGCCAATGCGGCACAAGGTCATAAAACACAGCTTCTTAAAATTCATTTAAATTCATAAAATTAAAGAAAATACCGTTATATTGTTTTTAAAAATGCTGTTCAAAATGTTTACGGCCAGGTTGCACAGTGGTTAGAATGCCGACATTTCATACGAAAGGTTCGGATTCGAATTTCAGTGAAGGGCTTACTAGTCTGACAGTTGAACAATTGGCACTTAAAAAATAAAAACATCATAATTTCGTCATTCAAACTCCAATTACTTTCGTATCAAGAGACCTAAATATCTTACTAACAATATCTTAGAACCCAACTGACGTACGCTTTAAGACTGGAATTCCAATGTGTTTCTATTCCTACTGACTACGAGGCGGATTAAGTATAATTCTCTTCGGTCCATTTTCATGTTCTAGACTTTTCTTGTACCTTTATGTAAAATAAAACAATTTATTTAATAGTTCGAACCTACGGAATTATTCCGTATATCAAAACCAGCGAAGTTTTATGAAACACCCTGTATGCACATCCACTATACCTAATCGTATTTAAAAGAAAAAACAAAGTAAAATGATATTGGTCATATTTTGATATGCGAAATGTGCTCAAAATAAAGGAAACAAAAAACAAGCATTTAATAGTTGGGATTGTAATTCCTATACTTTTCATTAATTTTGTTTTTGTTGTTGTTTTTTGTTTTTTTTTTTTGAAAAAAACTTTTTTGACAATCTTAGTTATGGTTTTCTTACTTACTCTCTTTTCAACTTACTTTTTTTTTTTTAAATAAGTATTAATATACATAAATATCATTATACACACATATAAATCCATAATATACCTAACATACATATTAAGGATATACATGTTAAGGATATACGTCAAGGATATATTCTTTTCATAAAATATTTCCTTTTCGTCCTTTTATTACATTTGATTAAAAAACTAAGAAATGTGAAATAAAAAACAAAATAGAATGGGACGAATATATATTAAATATAAAATATATTTTATACTATATATGTGTGGTAGTGTTTGAATAGGCTTTTAAAAATGACGGTCAAAAAAAAAAAAAATAAATAAAATCAAAAAAATAAAAGAAAAAAAAAAGTTAATAACCTTATAAAATTTATTGAGATTATCTATGTGTCAAATACATATGTTTATGATTGTTGTTTATAAGTACATATAATATATAATTCTGGAATATGTAAAACTTTTTTTTTAATCTATACGCAATATTAAAGCTTATATACAAACAAATATGTACATATGTATATATACATATATAGTATATAAAAAAATCATAAACATTAAAACAATATATTATGTGATAAATTACTTATAAGAAAAACATTTTTAATAGAAAAGTTTATATTTTTATTTTAATGTTCTTGCAGATTAACATTTTTCTGTGGGGTTGTTCGTGTGAGTGTATATGTGTTTTACAAAAGAATGGGAATTTATAATTCGTTCGTTTTTATGACCACTTTTTATAGTTTATGATTTCGCTACGAAAAAAACCAAAAATAATCCGCCTTTTTTTTTTTGAGGGGTCCAAAATATATAAAGGCCAAAAGTTAAACCAAATGTAAAAAGTTAAACAAAAATCATGTCTTAATATTAAGACATAATATTTGTTTTTCTCCAAAACTTAGACCATAAAATTTTTTGTATTTTTATGATGTTTTGAAACAGTCATTAAAAATGGGCATAAATAAAATTTGTTTTGTAAGTTGACCTAGAGTTTTAGATTTTGTGAATTGTAATCAATTCTCACTTATAAAGTTTTTTTTATATTTAGTTTTATGTCTAATATAATAGACATTAAACTTATCTAAAGTCTGAGTATAAAATATTTATCAAGAATTTATTGAATGTGAAAAACTTTTTTTTTATTTTAATACAGTTTTAAACTTGGCACGTCTATGCCTATTAATAAAAAAAAGTGTATTTGCAGAAGATTTGAAAATAATAGTAACTACTTCATATTATTCATGTTGTAGTGATCTGTGATCCAAGTTAAGATTCAGGTTCTTTGATTTTATCAATGATTCATTCTGATCTGGGACCCAAGTTAAGACTCAGTACGAAAGATTTAAAAATATGATTTAAGACTCAGGTTCTTTGATTTTATCAATGATTCATTCTGATCTGTGATCCAACTTAAGGTTGAGTACTAACATTTCTACACCGAGCTCAATTCAATTCGCTCTATTTATTTATTGTATCATATCCCAAAATTGGCTCTTATTTTACCGCTTTAAAATTTTTTTTCTAAAGTCTTGTGCCACTCTAGGGTAATAGAAACCATTTGGTCAAACTGTTGCTAAGTAACTATTGGAATTTTTCTTTTGTCCGTTGAAGTCTAATTTTTATCGGGACAGGTCAAAATTGTTTAGAACTACTTTTTTTTTTTTATAAAAGCCTGCCTATACCATCCATGTACCTACTGTGGTGTTCCTGAACGAACTGGGAGTCATATTATATTCTTATTATTTGAATTGACCTTAATTAATTTCACATACAATGTCTTATAAAATCTAGAAATGTCTTTAATTTTCAATAGATACAATTCTATTTGTAAAATTTTTTTAAATAATTGTATGTTTTAATTTATGAGGTATTTTTGTATCTGTGAGTTATATTATTAAATTAAAATTTTCATTTATATTTATATTTTTGAATAAGGTTATATTAATTCATTTTCGTAAAAATCGTAAAAATCGTATAACATTGTCTCAGTTCGGATGTCTTTTGTCTTGAGTCACACATATATAATGTTTATAAACATCAATAGCTGGAAACGGTTAGCTTGAAGAACCATAAAATCAAAATCTTATTTTCCGTTTAGGTATTAAATAACCTAGAAGAGTGGTAAATGACCTGTCTACCATAAGTTTTATATCAAAAGTTTTACAATTCAATCTGCTTTAAATTATATCTTAAAAATTTTACAATTAAATAATTCCTATTCAAGATACTTATTAATATGTACTTATCTTAATTATAACCACAAGCATTTAAATTTCCTTCTATTATGCCTCATAAAAAACCCAAAATTTTAATTTAATTAAAATTAAATTATCGAACTCAACACAACTCGTTCACAATTAAATTACCATAATATGTCTCTGAACTCTAGCACACAAAATCAATGAATTTATAATTAAATTAAAACAAAAACAATTAAATAATCGATTTCTACAAAAATTTTTCTTATAATTAAAATTGACACTCAAAAAAATTTCGCACTAAAAATTAATTAAAATAACACAAACCCTTACCCAATATTTCAATAAAATATATAAAATATTTTAAAAAACCAAAAGTAAACCATACCATGCTTAGAGAGCACCAAAAACCACCCTCATGTACTGACGATATATTATATAAATTAAAATTCTACCCTCACATTCAAAAAACCACCCTCATATACTTTAAATTTATTATAAGTATTAAAAATTCAAATATTTTAATCCAAAACAATTTAATTTATAGGTATCATAATTACTTTAATAAGTTGTTTATTTTTTGCTTTAATAATAATTTAAAAAGTTAAGCTCTGCTCCTACCATAATAATATTTAAAGTAAGTTGAATCTTTTAATCGATCAATTTAATTAGTTTTTGTGTTTTTTTTTTTAATTTTTTTTATTTTATGTCTGAAATAAAACGATGTCCAAAAAAAACACAACTCTTACTTCTTACCCTATTATCTCTTACCCATCACTGTCGTTCACCCATCAACAACATTAAAATGGAAAATTTTTTTACTTTGAATGAAAACACTTTCCAATGTAAATTTTAAGAAAATCTGAAAATGAAAATCTTAATGGAAAACTTTTATAAAAAGAAAAGAAAATCCAAAACAACAAAACAACGCATTAATTAAACAATTTTTAAACTGAGTCTTCTCTTACCGCTCTACTGCATTTACTATATGCTTTATTTTAACTTGAATTGACTTGATTCGCTTACAATATGCTTATATGTACTTTTCTTACTTTTATATACTGTTATTATATTAACATTCTTTTCAACATAATCTGTTTAAATTCCACAAGAAAAACAATAAAAAAAGAAAAAAAAAACACTGTGCTAAAGTTTTTACAATTCGCTCGTCCCATCCCTGCTCTTTTTTTTTGAATAAATCTTTTTGAAATAAAAAACTTGATGGAATTTTAAGAATTTTTCCTCTGATTTCAGGTTTTTTTTTTTTTTTTTGTTTTTTCTTTTACTTTTTAAATATTATTATAAGTTGAATAAGTTGTCTTGAATAATTTAATCTTAAAGTACATTATACACTTATACATACAATATGTAATTATATTGTAATATTAAAATATTTTTATTCAGAGGATGCGGTATTAGAAGTTTATTTTTTATTATAGAAGCTCTATATACTCTATTGTAGATTGACAGGGAGAAAGAAAGGGGACACCGCAACTGCATAAAAAAATTAGAAATTATACAGTTTAGAATTAAACATCTCTAAAAGTTCACTCTTAACAAGCATTCAAAATGTGTAGAGTGTTCTGCTGTTAAAAGAACACATACATTCCACCAAAGACAAATATGCATGCCACAGCGTATATTTTACTTACTTTAGCTCATATTGCTGTCGTTCAAAAATTCAAAAATTTTTTATAAAAAGTCTCCGAAAATCTTTATTCCCCGAGCACCATTAAGTCTTGTCTGATCTATCCTACCGCGCCTATTCTACTAACCAAAGGCTTTTCAAAACTGTTCATTAGTTCATTAATGTGCAGCACTTCTTTAGGCCCAAGTTGTTGCACTTCTCTAAAAAAGTCCATTCAATAATTGTAGACTTTTTTATAAAAAGTCTCCAAAAATCTTTAATGCTCTATATCTCAAAAACAGTGCACATTTTTTATATACACTTTTTACTAGATTCGACTTTTTTTATTTTTTTATACCAAGGTAATTGATACACCCTGTAAATTTGCATATATCCATAATAACTTATTCTTTTGTCGTTATACTAACTTTGAAAAACTTTCTTGTAAAATTTAAATTTTTTTACAAAAATTTAACAATTATTTTGCGGAATTTTTTTATTTTTTTCTACAATAAAATGCGTGATATTTTCTTTTTTTTTGTCTCTAATTCTATTTTTGGTTTTTTGTCTTACTCTTTAAGTCATTTGTGAAGCCATTCTAGTAAATTAAATTTATGTTTAAATAAAAAAAGTTTAGAAAAATATAAGTACTAAAGAATTCGTAAATATTTTAACCATAGTCTGTTTTTGTAACGAATAGTAAAACTTAGAAATTTCAAAAAAAAAGAGAAGGAAGATATGAAAGAGATAGAATTTCCTTTAAAAGAAAAAGATAGAAAAACTTTGTTTGTTTTTTTGCTTCAACAAGAAAGAATCTTTAATGAACCCTTTTTTTGAAGGTAGAATATTTTTATTTTCTTTGAAACTTCTAATGGTAAACATTTTTTAAAATATAAATTTTCATTTTTTAGCATAAATACCTATTAAAAAAGCAATCAGTTAATATACTACTAAATTGGTCCGTCCGTTTATGCAATTGTAAAATAAGTTTATTTTAAAACAATTCACGCACAATTAAGCGTGCAGAATTACCTACTATTCAAAACATTTGACTGATGAAGTAATTGGTAGAGATATCATGTAGGTACTTTTATATTATACCATACTCATAATGTGGAAAATACCCTGGTTTCAAATCCACCTCTAAAATGCATGCTTATTCAGTATCTAAAATGTACATATTATCTCAAACACTAATGGAAAAACTTCCCTGCCCCGCTGCAGAACAATTTTTTGTTGGTTTTGAGTCTTCAGGCACACTCTATAAATATTCAAGTGAATCAGCTTGTAGAAAAATTTTTCTAGAAAAGCCTAAGGTCATAACCTTAAGGTTATGTATAGATATGTAAAGCCTTAAGTAAATATAACATAAGACTATAAGGTTAAGTATAGACAACATGCAAAAAGGTAGTGTGTAATCACATCACTGAAAACTCAGTTACATGACAGTCTCCTAAGAGCGAAGCACAAATTTTCCAAAAAAAAGTTATGTTTTATAAAGTTATAACACACCTTTTTTTATATGGCCTCACTCTTTATTAACTTTAAATTTGTCATTAAAAGGTTATACCGTTATAATTTATATAATACCGCATATATTTTAATTAAACGACTGTTCAACTATTAAGATTCTGCAATACAAAAATGGTTTTAGTTACAATACATAAATGATTTAATTTTTTACAGTTATAGTTATTTGACATTTAAATTTACCGTTATGTCAAATCAATATTTTTAAATATTTTCTATTCTCTGGAATAAATTTTTTAAGATCTTTTTTAAGATCCTCTCCTATGAAAAAGATCTTCTTTCTTATTAGAACTATCATGGATCTTAAACATATAGGGACCTCTGAAATGACAAATATCAAGGATTTTAAAGGGATCTTTTCGAATGAGAATAAGCCAATCTTTACGTATAAGCTTAGAAAATATTTTTGCGCTCCTCCACATAAAGGGTTCAACGGATCATAAACTACAAAATTGTAAGTAGTAGAAATCGACACCTTGTCAAAATGTCACAACCTACATATTTTTACAAAACTCCTTAAGTTTTTAGAGTTTACCCAATTGTACCCAATTGTACAGGGTAATAAACTGAAGAGTTACGCCTTTTCATAGAAAAACTTCCGAGAAAACTTATACATGTTGACACGAGACTAATTTTAAAAAACTCTTGAATACTCTTTGAAAATGCGCTCCACCAAAATACTTTTGTTAAACATCCTGTCTTGTTTCTGTCTTCATTCTTCTTTAAAAAATTATGAAAAAAATTTTTCTTTTCATTAATTTTTATCTTAAAATAAAAATTTTTTAACTCTAAAGTTTTCCTCTAACTTTGTTTACCTTTTGGTGAAGAATACTGATTTCATTTTAAATGCCATTGCCATCATTTCTTTTAGACTTTCACTTAGGTGAGGAAGAGATAAAGTAATCATTTGTAATGGTAGTGGTAACTTTTGAAGTTAAAAAGTTTTCTGTTTTATTTTTTTTTTTTATTAAATGTTTAGACTATGTATTACAGAGAGACTTTCAACAGCACATTTTGACCTTTTAAATTTTGTTTGTTCTATCTCTTTCTTTTAAATAATTTTTTTTCTTTTCCTTTCTTCAAAGTTTCTTTTAAAAAAAAAAACTATTTCTTAGTTTAAAAAAAATTTTTAATATCAAAAAAATGTTCAAAGTTAAAACTGTTAAAATTTTGAAATTTTCCTCACGTAACATTAAATGCAATTAGTTTTAATAGTATCTTTTATTATATAAGATATATAATATCTTTTTATTATACGGTTATTTTTTATATTTTAATTTTACTGTTAATTTTCAACAAAATAACGGAAAGTTATAATATTTTGATAGTGTAAGATTTCCAAAGTAATTAAACGCTTATAATGTTAAATGTTTATAGAAGAAAGTTTTAATTTTTTTGGAAAAGAATAACTTTATTGGGTTTAGGTTATTAACAAAAACTTGACAATTTAATTAGTTTTTGTTTTCTGAAGATGAAGACTTAAAAATTAGAAAGACTAGAATTATGTTATGTGTCATACCTGACAATGTTTTAATTTGTGAAGAATTAAAGGTTTTATCACAGGTTTTCGGTAATTTAAGGAAATAAAGTGGAAAAATATAACCATCCTATGATTATTAACGAGGTGTGCAACTTAATTTGAATGATTGAGTCGTTTCAAGAATTTTGAAAGATTTTATGGGGCTATTAGTTAACTAATAATTTGAATTCTTGAAAAAAAACCTTTATTTAGAACTCAGTATAATAAAATATATATTAATTATATACATAATAGCCTATCTACAATGAACGCTCTCGTTTTGCTCTTTACACGTAGCTATCTGTCAAACTAAGTTAAATGTATTGAATTATATAAAAGTGTCTACATTATGCATTCATTAAAAAAGGTGTTTAACTTTTAACTTTTTCGCTTTCTCTACGTATTCAAATGTCAAATAATTGAACGGTATAGTGTCAAAATAAAATTTCAACTTTAATATTTTACAATTATTGCTTAACAATTCAATATGGCTGAATTAAATATATGTTCTGCTACCAGTGACATTTAAAAACAATATGATTCACATTAGTGTTACCATCTACCTATGTTTATCCTAATTTATAAAAACACTTCCTACATTTTATATTCCAATTACTTACTTGATTGAGGCATATTAACATGTGTTCTACAATCAAAGACAATTTCTTTCTCAAACAGTAAATAGACATTTAAAACTAGCGATAGCGACAGTATGTAAACTTCGGATATAATAAATGTTTGCTGTGAAGAAATACAGAATAAATAAACAACTCTACTAGTTTATATTGATAATTTTTATAGATATACAAAGGCTGAATCGATTACCTGAATTTATTTTTAGTAAGAGTTTGGTAAGCGTTTTCAAATACCATAATAACTTTACTTGCATATGCATCATAATTTAAAAATTTGATTTAATTGCTTAACTTTAAAAATGATTTAAAAAAAAATATATAAAAATTAAAAATACTCTATGTTTTATTTTAATTAGTATAGAATGAGGCCGAGGTTAATATCCTTCGGATAATTTCAAATATTTTAAAAATAGTAGAAAAATCGGTGAAACTTCCGGAAAGGGGTTGTGAGCTATCAAGATGACGTCATCACATAACGGTACTAAATATCTCAAAGTTTTCGAATATATATACCATTAGTGGCGATGGCGCCATCTAGTGGTCGAAAAATGCATTACAAAATGTTCCTAAGATTTTGTAGCATTTTTATTAAAATGTTATATTTTTCCTGTTAGTCCATAAACTGAAACCAACATCCTACACTATTGTAGGGCATGATATTGTCTTTCATAAACATCTTGTTTCATCTGGATCGGTGCTACCATTTTTGAGATATTGCAATTTAAAGTGAAAATTTAAAAAAAAAAAAAAAAAAAATCAAACTTTCAAAAAAACTACTATAACTGTGAAATTTTCAAAAACACCCTGTATTATTATTATATCATTAGAAAGGTCTCTTAAAACTCTTTCCAACGGTATATAATAAGTATGGCATATGTTGACAAATAGCCCCACCAGAGAACATAAATGCAAAAATGACGCAACAATTTTATTAAAAAATACATTTTCATACTTTATTTGTCATAAATTTATTTTGCCTTTTTGTTTTCCATTTGAAATATTTATTTTAAAATTTAAGAATGTACTTTATAGTTTGATACAATATTGAGTTGGGTTTTGTTTAGAGGATTTTTGAGGTATTTATATGTATGTAAAGTATAATTAGAAAGGACCTTAGAGTTGGTTATAAAGTCAGAATTATACGCTTTTTCCAGAATATTTATATACTAAGATTTTGAAGATTGACAGGGTTTTGAGTTGGATATAAAATTACGCTTATACTGTTCCAACAACCTGTACAACATTCAAATGCGAAATAAAGCCATATCGAGAATTTTTTTACGTATGGCTTTATTTCGCATTTGAATGCGAAATAAAGCCATATCATTTTCTAAAATTTTACCAAATAAAGCCATATAGTAAAATTGATACAAATTCTAACACTAAAATGAAAAGAATGGTATAAGAATTCGGATACCTAATTCATTCAAAAAATTAATAAGTTCCTAATTTTTTTTAATACACTGTAATAAAACATGTTAAATAATATTATATTTTCATTAAGGGGGCTGCCGCCCCCGAACCCCCGCTAACTCAATTATTGAAGCTAAATTTTGAATCCAACACTAAAATGAAAAGAATGGTATAAGAATTCGGATACCTAATTCATTAAAAAAGTTAATAAGTTTCTAATTTTTTTAATACACTGTAATAAAACATGTTAAATAATATTATATTTTCATTACGGGGGCTGCCGGCCCCGAACCCCCGCTAACTCAATTATTGAAACTAGATTTTGAATCCAACACTATAATGAAAAGAATGGTATGAGAATTCGGCATAGCTATTTCATACAAAAAATAATCAACCCTAATTAATAAATATAAATATTCTGGAAAAGGGGGCAATCCTGCTTTTGAATCCAACTCCAAAATCTCTCCTAATTGAGAATCCCACATATACACATATATATAAATATTCTGGAAAAAGCGTAAAGCCCTGCTTTTGAATCCAACTAACAATCCCACATATACACATATATAAATATTCTGGAAAAAGCGGCAATCCTGCTTTTGAATCCAACTCTAAAATCCCTCCTAATTGAGAATCCCACATATACACATATATAAATATTCTGGAAAAAGCGTAAAACCCTGCTTTTGAAACCAACTCTAAAACTCCTTCCTAACTATTTAAATAAAAAAGTTTGGAAAATTAAATTGCTTCTATTTTCACAAATAAAATTACTTCTGATTTTGTAGCCTAAGGGCCTTTCTAATTATATTTTTACATACATATTTAAATAAAAAAAATTTTAAAACTTTGAGGTTGTCACCTCCAAAATCCCTCAAAACAAATTGTCAGAACCAAATTCAATATTGTATCCAAACCTAAAATGCATTCTTACATTTTTAAATTTGCCAAAATAAATTTATGACAAATAAAGTATGAAAATGTATTTTTTAATAAAATTGTTGCGTCATTTTTGCATTTATGTTCTCTGGTGGGGCTATTTGTCAACATATGCCATACTTATTATATACCGTTGGAAAGAGTTTTAAGAGACCTTTCTAATGGTATAATAATAATACAGGGTGTTTTTAAAAATTTCACGGTTATAGTAGTTTTTTTGAAAGTTTGATTTTTTTTTTTTTTTTTTTTTTAAATTTTCACTTTAAATTGCAATATCTTAAAAACTGTAGCACCGATTCAGATGAAACCGGATTTATATGAAAGGCAATATCATTCTCTACAATATTTTATGATGTTGGTTCTAGTTTATGGTCTTACAGGAAAAATATAGCATTTTAATTAAAATGCTACAAATTCTTAGGAAATTTTTGTAATGCATTTTTCGACCACTAGATGGCGCCATCGCCACTAATGGTATATATATTCGGAAACTTTGAGATATTTAGTACCGTTATGTGATGACGTCATCTTGATAGCTCACAACCCCTTTGCGGAAGTTTTGCCGAAAAATCTAATCTTTAATTCAAAATAATTGTATTGGCAACAATTTCTTAAAATAAAATATACTTTAATAGATTATTTGCAAATTAAAACCAGCAGGTGGTATATGATATAAAAAGACTACATCATACTTGTCAAATTCTTAAATTGCTTCTTGGTTGTATTGATTGATATTTTAATTGATTTTCAACATTAATACCTATTACCTATATGAAAATAACTTTTATATATTTTATATGTCAAAAGATAAAAATTTTGAAAAGAGATAAGGTGGATCAAAATTTAATGTTTGTATATACCATAAAATTGATTTTTTGAAAAATTAAAGAATTCAGATCCATCCTAAAATTTTTTAATTCATAATAAATCAAATCAATATAAATTATTTTTAAATAATATTTCATGCTAAACAAAGTTCATATCTCTCCAAAATTTCTCTTACCATGAAATTAATTCAAAGTATAAGCAAATTAATAATTAATTCGCTCGTATTTACATAGGTAAGGTATTTCCAATTAATTGAATGTCAAAAAGTAATTAATATTTGACATAAAAGTTATTTTACATAATTAAAAAAAGTAATTTTTCTGAATTATAAAAATTTTTTATTTTATCTTTGACAGATTTTTTAAGAATTATGTTATAATTTCTTTTTAAAAACTATTGAAACATTGAAATTTTGGTTCATTAAAAATAACAATACCCTAAAATGAATTTGACATTTGAAACTTTTTTCAACTTTTTTTTTAATTATTTTTCAATATTTATTTGTTATTTCCATTTAAAAAGCAAAATCAAGTACAAAAGATTAATTGAAAAAAATTTTGGAAAAAAAATAAATCAATTAATTAATTTTGGAAAAATAATTACTGAATTTTTACTTGTACAAATACAAAAGCAACGTCTAAGAAACTTATTAATTAACTTTCAAAAAATGTAAGAAATTAATTAAAGTTTTAAAACCTAAAATTTCCTGTTCAAGCACACTTTTAATGAGCTATATGTTATTAAGTTAGTCAAAAAGAGAGAGAAATAGAAGGATCTTTAGTTTCTAGCAGGATAGAAGTGATCTTTTTATGAGCCGCATTTTATTTATAAGACTGTAAACAGCGATTGTACATAAAACCTAATTTCCACAACCAGGTTATGCTATAAGCACAAATTTTTCATATTGTATATACCACTCAGCCAAATACAATGACAAAAACTGATATGCGACTGATAAAAATATACGACTTGCAATACTGACTATACGACTGACATACTGCGTAATTTTAACAACCCAAATTAATTGTCATTAAGTGTTTAAGCTAATAGGCCTGGCTGCCAACTGTTATTAAAGCAATTCAGGTAAATGTCTAATTACCTTTAGCATTCTTAAGTCATTTCGTTAAAAACTTTACTTTTAAGGACCTACGACCTAGATTTAATTTTTTATTTATTTATAAACAGTCCCCTATCATGTACAATATGATAAGCGAGTAATTCAGCCTTTCCTTTTCAGGTGTGGCAGATATTTTATTTTTATATTATGGTATAAATTATAAATTATATTTATTTATTCATTCCTTTACTGTCATATTTTAACAGCTTAAGCCGGCTTGTTTACATTAAGTTGCTTTAACCTAGAACGTAAAATTGAAAAACTAGAACGAAAAGTATTAAGTTGCAATAAGTGCGATGTAGACACGCCTAATATAAAATTCACCTTTTTATTACTCAATAATTTTTTGGATTTTTAATTATATTTGAACTAGCTGTTGGCCCGTCACAGAATGACGGAAGGTCAGTTGAAAGAAAAACTTTTTCTAATTAAGAACTATTTCTAATTTAATTACATATATTACATAAACATATATTATATATCAATACCATTTTCTTAAATAAAATGGTAACCGTTGCATTCTACGTAATACAGACTATGCTTCAATTCTAGTTATGTACAAAAAAAACAAAAACTTATATGTTGTTGTATCTAAAAATTTGAAGATGAATAATTTATTTAGTCTACCTTTTTTATGTTTTGAATTTGATAAAATTTTGGGGCTGTTAGTTCAAATCCCTTCTTGGTGAAATGTTTTTTTAATTTCAATTAATATTTTTTTTTTTATTCAATTACGTACTTTTTAAAATTAAGTTCGATAAATTTGTGTTAATAAGAGATGTGAAATAGATTTATTTTGTTTCAATAATGATTTATTTCTCCAACTATTAATGTTTTGTATATACATTTTTAAAAAATGTTGTTATACATTCTATATTGTTTCCTTTGTTTAGATTCAAATCAAAATACTTGTTTGAAGGCTAACCGTTCTATAATGTACTTATTCAACATGCTAAATAATGTATCTATTTATATGTACGTGAAATTGTATTAAATAAATGTTGATTTTTGAATTGAGTTTTGCATTATCAAATGCAAATTATAAATTTTATTTGAAATTTTTTTAATATACCTAACCCTAACTAAGTTTAAAATCTATTTTGTCTGGTTTTTATGGTGCATTGAACTCAGAGGTATTGTATACCTGAACCCACTTTCCCAACCGTCAGTTGTTACATAATTTTTTTCCATTTTAACTTTTAAATAGATAAATAATTAAAAAGTTATGAAGGAAGGGATGAGAGATAGATGAGGTAGAGTTGAGAGCGAGATGAGGGGAAACTTTGAAATTACTTTAATACATTTCTTGGTTTATTTGCTTAAGCAAACCAAGCAATGCATCAAAGCATACATTGGGCTTTCGCCCTTATTTCAGATATTTACTGAAAATTATTAAGACCAACTACACAAATGTTCCTGTGAAGCATTGTCTTCTTAATTTTTATTGACAAAATGTCTTACTATATATTTAAAATTTCCAGAAAATCTTCTGTGATTTTTAAAACTGAAATGAAATTTTTCATAAACTAATAAGTAAATTTTATTTCAAAAAAAAATTTTTTTTTTTTTATTAAAAATAAATAAAATATTTTTTGGCCTGCTTATGATAATTTATGATATTTTATTTTCTAAAATAAAACACATCCAACAAAACGTCAATATTTTATTTTTTTATAATTGAACACATCCAACAAAACACATTTAATTGAATGCGTTTGTTACACCTCATTCTAGACAAATATATTAATAATAATAATAATAATAATAATAATAAATAATAATAATAATAATAATAATAATACTCATATCTAATGTCGAAGTTGTTTAATTAAGAAGTTTAATGTTTTAAATAAAATAACTTTAGCTTTAAGGGGTGGGAAGCGCCCTACTTTATGGTGTGGTCGAATTGTATAAAACCCAAATTCCACTTGTACTAAATAGACACAATTAAAGGAAATGTTGAATTTTCTAAAAATAACTAAATAATAAATGAAAGTTCAAATTTATAATATCCAATAATCAAAAGAAATATACGTTTTATTGGAAAAATGGTGGTGGAAAATTTAGATGCTTAAAAAATTATCTGAATGAATAAATGAATGAAAATATAAATAAAGTTTAGATCATAACTTTCAAAATATTTACAATAAAGCCAGGTGGTACCAATACAGTTTTTCTAGGAAAGTTGGAAAAAAAAAAAAATTAAAAATTTCCAAAAGGATTTTCAAAAAGAAACTTTAAATCAATAAAATTTTATAAATTTTTTAGAAAAAAAAATGGATATTTAAGAAAATTTAAAATAAAAATAAAATTAATAGAAAGGTCAATAAAATAATTAAAATTTATTACCTACAGATTTTGATTTAATTTTTTATATTGATTATGAGAAAATAAAACACATCCTAAAAGTATGCAATGTGGGTAGGATTATGCAATCTACATAAATTTCTTTCATTCGTGTTCCACAGAATTTTTATTTTTTTTTTGTTCAAAAAATTTTTCCATCAAAATAATTTTAATAATTTTTTTGCATATTTTTAGGAGACTTTATAATTGAACACATCCAACAAAACACATTTAATTGAATGCGTTTGTTACACCTCATTCTATACAAATTTTTTTGCATATTTTTAGGAGAATTTATAATTGAACACATCCAACAAAACACATTTAATTGAATGCGTTTGTTACACCTCATCCTAGACAAATATATTAATAATAATAATTTTTATAATAAATTAAAATTTATAAAATTTCCAATATAATTTACAATATTTTAACATTTAATTCTAATAAATCTATGTTGTCATTTCAGTTGTCATTTGTCACTTACAAAATAATGTCAAAATTTTATACTATAAAATGTCACATCAAAATTTAATTAATACGCTACATACTGTGCGTAATATAATCAATTAGTATTTCTATTGAATTAAAAATTAAATTCTATTCATTTAAAACTTTTAAAAAAACTAATTTTATTTTAAATTAAATTCTACCATTTTATTTTTAAAATTAAATTAACAAAATTATAAAATCAGACTTGATTGAAAGCAAATTGACAACGTTAATTTGATCATATTCAAAAACTTATCATCATTTAAAAGTTCATTTTGAATTATTTTCCTCGAAATTTTGTACCAAATGTAAAATTAGTCGCAAAAAAAAACTTATTCTCAAAATAATTTCTAAATAATAAATATTCGTCTCATTAAATTACTACCACCCTTCGCCATATTTTTTCTAACCCCACTTTTCATAGGGAGTCCATCAAAATTTTTTTCAATATTTTTTGAAAAAATTGAATTAAAAATTAAATTTTTAGCAAAAAAAAAAAATTTTTACAACATTTTCAATGGAAAAATTGAATGGAAAATCAAAAGAATAAAACGAAAAAAAACAAAATAAAAAGTTTTTCTTCTACTTTTAAAATTTTCAAAAAAAAAAAAAATTTGTAACGCGGAAAATTTTTAGAAACTTCCACCTAATTAATGAAAAATAAGGATGTAAATTGAAAATTTATTGTACACTATATATATATTTTAATTTCAATATAAATTTTCAAAAGGGATTTTTTTTATTTTTAATTTATATATATATATTTATTTTATTTTAAGATACTTTCAATAAAGAATGGGTTCAATGCTTAAGGGTTCAAAGTATTTATTCTTTAGCCTTCGGTTATATTTTATAAAAATAAAAAAATCTAAAATTAAAATAAAAACTTTTCAATAATTTGAATGTATAATACAAAAAACAAATATAACTGATTTCCTTAATAAATAGAAAGTAGTAAGAATATATTACAATTAACAATTAATTGAACAATTTGATTAATTTGAGTTAGTGTTGCCAGCTTTTAGTGAATATTGAATAATAATTTTTGATGTTTGATTGTCATGTATGTTTAGTATGAAAGGCAATTAATGGAAAAGGTCCTTTAATTAAATATCTGTCAATCAATTTTAAAATTGATTAATTAATTTAATTTAAATGTCAAAAATACAAATTGTATGGAACAATTTAAGTATGACTAGGATAAAAAATGAAGCCATGTATTGAAGGAAGAGGTTTGAGTTAATTCTGATGTTGTAGTATTTTTTTAAAGATTTGCTGCACGTTCAAAAGTGAATAAGGTAGATTTTTAGAAATCTGTTCAGTATTTCAACTCGCATTGTCTCAGGGTCTACCAAGCCAGGATGTTAATCACACTGTTAATTTTTTTTAAGGATTTGCTGCATGTTCATAAGTGAATAAGGTTGAATCTTAGAAATCTGTGCAGTATTTCAACTCGCATTGCCTCAGGGTCTACCAAGTCAGGATGTTAATCACACTGTTTCCACAACAAATAAAAAAAAAAAAATTTGAATGCATTCTTTATATCTTTGTCGTGTACCCGTTTAATTATAATCAAAATAAGCTTATCAGACCCCTTAGACCAAACATGCCTCTAAACAAATTATCTTTCAAACAGGGCTTGAACTTAGGAGTATTATTGTAAGGCGGATATGAAGTTTGTAGAAAACGTATATTCTTTTCGCTTGATTCGCTCTACTCACTGTTAACTTCTTCTTCCCGATTCCTTTCTCATATTCAAAACTTATTTCCTAATAGTTTTACAAATTAAATAACAACATAGTATACAGTAGAAAGAGATAGAAATACATTTTACATATATTTCTTTTTATTTTCATTCAGAAAAAAATTTGAATGCTATACTTAAGGTTTGAGGTTATTAAGTTAGAGGCAATAAAAAACATTTTGGAACAATTACCACCCTTAGAAATGACACCTAATGGAACCTCTTTATAATGGAATATAATTCACTTTAAAAAAAACCTTTAATGGTTTTTTTAATATAAAACATTTTTTTTATTTTTTTTGCAAATATCCTTCTTTTTAATTGAATGACATTACGAACAGATGTCAAAGGATTTTAAAGGACATTACATAAAATTTGAATACTTAATAAATATTCCTTTTTATTTCTTTATTTAAAATATTTTAAATTAAGAAAAAAACCGATTTAAAAGAATGGACTTAATTTGAGTGGCATATTTTATTGAAAAGACTTTATTATTAGGCATATGCCTATCATTTAGGTAAAGTCTTTTGGTAAATGGTATTTAAAACATAAAATTTAAGCAATTTAAATTAATGAGAGATTAAATGGTAGTCCTGGGTGGTTAATAAAAAAAAATATAACTCTGTTAGTTTTTCTATTTTGAAAAAGTGTTTCAATAGAACTAAGATCAAATCCTTGTAAAATTATTAAAATAAAAAAAGTTTTGAAAATTTTAAAAAGCAATTTTCAAACTTGAAGCAAAGAAGAACAGTGAAACAAGATGGAAAATCAATAATTGAGAAAAAAAACTTGAAAGGGGAAAAAAAGTAGGAACTTTTGACTTTAAATTTTGTAAATTAGTGTTTGGCCATCATGGAAACAAAATTCCCAAACCTGTTCCAAAACTCATTGCGTCACAAAAGCTTTTAGAAGACGTTTTTGTTTTGTTTGCACTGTATATTAAAAACTGTTTGATGAAATGGACCTAAGTCCTAGATATTCTGTTGCTCTTAGAAACAGAAAATATTATTATAAAAACCCTACTTCGATTATGTTCTAACTCTTTTCGGCGCGTTTGAATAAAAACCTGTTTTATAAGAGATGTAAATTAGTAGAGGAAACTTGTTTGAACCTGGAGTCTAATAGCTTTCGAATTATATTAGTCCATTTATTTAAAATCTATTGTTATATTAACCCATTGAGGAATTAGTCATTTTTTAACACTTTTTTTTGGCAAAAGATGAATTTCTACTTTTAGACCCTATAAAAAATGCGCTTTACTGAAATATTAAGATATTGGTCTGTACTGAACTTTTATATGGGGTATAAACAGTGCAAGATTTTTTATTTTTTTTTTTTTTTTTATTTTACGTGGATTGGTGAGAATCTTTGAAAGATACAAACTGCCCCGTAGCAGAAGTGTATGCCGGATTCTTACCGACTAAACCTCACCCTTACTTTATTAAAACTAGTTAAACTGACTAAACATTAATTTTTTGCTATTTTTGCTTTGAGTATAGGTTTAGTGTACTTTCCCCTTGGAAATCTGTACTTTATACTATATTATCTAAAGGTCTTTTTCTTTTAAGTAGATTTAATATTTATATGCCCTCTTAGACGAGCTTTATGCTTTATGGCATATCTACTTATTTCATTTATAATTTTGGGAATTTGTAAATCTCAATTAATGTCACTATTACGTACATACTAGGGAGCACTTACTATGTTACATAGGGCTTTTTTCTGAAAGATTTGTATTTTTTTAATATGCGTTTGCTTGGCACAACGCCAAAATGGAATTCCATATAACCATACAGGTTTAATTACTTGGTTGTAAATTAACAATTTTTAATATATTGTTGTTTTATATATAATTTAGACTTACGCCCTAGGAGCCAGTAATTTTCTCTATATTTATTTATTTTTCCCAAGATACACTACAAAAAAACGTATATAAAGTGATCGCTTTACAGCCAGTATAGTGGATTGGCAGTAGAAGAATAAGAAAGATATTATTAATTATCAAAAAATTATTCATTCAATAAAACTATAAAATCAAATTTTGTTCATATTAATAATTTCTATAATATTTATAAAATTATAAAAAAATTTTGTAATAAATTATACGTGTTCAAAATTTATAATTTCAAAAATTTATTCCATTTTACTTTTAGTTCTTATATTTAATCATATACTTATATACTAATTTTCATAATATTATTAATTGTATTGCATAATTTTTTATCCTAAATAAAATTTTACCTTAACTACTATGCACATTTCTAAAAAAAAAAATTCATATTAATTTGAATATTAAAATTAAAATCACATACAAAAACCTTTTTGATATTCTTTAAATTTAAATTTACACACATATATACAAATACAAATAGAATTTTTAATCTTCTTACTTGGTAAATAAAATTATCAAATTTTCCAAAAAATTCAACTCAAAATTTATAAATTCATATTAAAATAATTCCCAATCAATATTATTTCCAATTTACTAAATAATGATCGAATATATTTTGCAAAATTTATTTTAGTAAAAATTTTCATTTTTTATAATATTTATTTTATAAAAAAAACATTTTATTAATAATATTTCATATATTTAATCCTTTGAAAACATAGACACAAACAGGACATGCAAAAAAAAAACATAAAGTAAATTCACATTTTGTAAAATAAATGATATGAAAATGAGCATTATTAAATCCTTAAATGTATGTACAATTACGCATATATTTAAAATTATTAATTTTTATATGCATTAATATGTATGTATGTGTGTATAATAAATATATATTAGAAGTAGCTAGTTTTTGATTTACTGTCAATTATGTTTACATTCAAATAAATCAATACTAAATAAAATTTTTTGAAGATTAAAATCTACAAACACATGTAACTATCAATATCAGAATTTCAAACATTCTCACATCTCTATTTTATGTTCATAAATCCTTATATTTATAATCCTGATAAATTACTGTAATTGTGTGTGTGTGTACGTAATAGTTTTTTTTTAATAGTAATAATGTATGTAACAAAATTTAGATGATGGACTGTGATTTATTTCTAGCTACTGTTGACACAATATTCATTTTTATTAACGGTCACGAAAATTTGTTATTTTCATCCTGATTTGCTTATGATTTATTTAATTGGCTGGTGTGAAAAAAGTTCACATGAAATAATGGAAAGTGTACCGAAAATTAACGAAAAATGTTCTGAACGTGTTTTTGAAAACTCTGTTCCTATTGTTGCATTGTGATCTTTGTTTTACATTCCACTATAAAGCAATGTTATAAATTCATGTTTTTTGTCTCCAAAGGGTATTTGTTTCGGGCCAATTTAAAACTTATGACAAGAGGAGATTTCGAATTTACTCATCACATCCAAATTTCTTTGAATTTAAATATATATTGTCAGTTCTTCTGAAAGAGGGTAAGGCTTCTGTTGTCAGTCATGCCTTATCCTTTCCAGAACATTTATAGACACAGTGGGTTTCCAAATTATTGGGAACAATCTTAAAAGTTATAAAATTCTTATGTAGGGAATGAATATTACAAATCCAAGTTATTCCAATCTTTTTTTGTATCCACAAATTTAGTCACAGTGGCAGGGAGCTGAGTCCAACAAAAGTTAATACAGTTCAGAATCAGGAAATCATTCTGCAACCTGTTGTAAAAACCATTTTCTAAAATTTCCTATCGTGGTATTGTTTCATTGTTCCCTTGACGTTGTATCAACTCCAGATGCACTTGATCAAGGTATTACCTCTTTTTATGACAGTTTATATATTTGTACGTAAATTTAGTTGCACTATCAGAATTATTCACCATTTACACTTCTTCTTCTTCGTCTTCTATGGCGCTACATTCCGTTATGAGGAAAACCTCCTGCGCTGAATTCTGTTATGAGGAAAACCTCCTGCGAAAACTTTTTTACAGAAAACTTCGGACATTTCATAAGAATGACTAGACCAACTTTCTTATATCACAACAACATAGAATGTTTATTGGAAAATTTTATGAAAATTTTGAAGACCTTTATCATTTTCATATTTGGGAATTATTTCATATAACCTCCTTAAAATTTAGTTGCAACTGCAATATAGATAATAATGATTGAATTCATTCATTACACATTAAAGAGAAAGGTTATTTCCCGAATATTTTTATTCAGGCTTATTTAAATTTACATAAATTCAGTGATCATTAAATAATATCTACAAATATATTCCATGTTTCATATTTTGTTTCTCAGATTAAAAAGGAAAATTTTTTGAGGATCCTTTTGAAAATTTTACTTTCAATGTATGTGTTATATGGAAATTGTTCTTATATAAAATATAAAATAAATTTATTTGTGCATTCTTTAAATCCGTATTTTGTTTATCTATAAATAAATTTTAAATGCTGGTACAGTTATATATACTATTACTAAATAATCTACAGCATATACCGTTATTTTTGTTTATTGAATAAACCTGCATAGGTAGAATTTTTAATTTCATTATTATCAAGTTGTTGTGTTCTCATGTTGAATGTGTTGAATGGAATGAAATCTCAAATAATTTGGATAAAAAAATGATAAATGCATCCGTTACTTATTAAAATTTTGTGAAATATTTTTGCCATGAATTTCTTATTTTATATAATAATACCATTGTATGTGGTACTTAAACTGATTTACATATTTTTAACACAATTCGTTCTATTGTAGATAAAATTCACCAGATACAGGTATTAAAAAAAATTTAATAGGAATTTAATTTAGTATGTTTAAAAATATAATTTAAATAAATGTATCTTTATATTAATATTTATTTAAATAATGAATAATTGTAAAATAAAATTTTTTATTCTTTCTAATTGCAGGTGAGTTCAACTCATTCGTTTAAATTCAATAATCAAGAACAGTATGATAAAATTATATCTTAAGGTTTGTATGATATTTTTTGTTAATAAAGAGAGGGTTCCTGAAGAGTTTGAAGTTTTCGAATAACTTTAAGTAATAAAATAAAGCTATTAATAATTTAAATTAAAATCAGTATTAGGTAATCTCAAATTGGCAAAACAAATATTTCATCTCATCATTGATTCCGATAAATAAGATTTCGAATAAAACCCATGCCCTTGCGAAACCATGCGAAACTAGTTCAACTGAATTCCGTTTTAGACCACAAATTATACAGATTAATTGGACCGTTTATAAAATATGTGGGACCAAAAAATTGGCAAAACTTGAATTCGCATAATGGTTAATTTCGTATCGTATGGCATCACTACACATTTGAGCGATATTTTTTTGTAAAGCCAATAAAAGCAGCTTCATTTTTAGATTGACGTTTTTAAATTGACAATAAACCCTATAGAATGCATGTTATACTAATTTAAATATTAGGCTTTTTGGAATTTACGGGGGCTGCAGTTTTGTCCCCCTATCTAATTTCTGAGGATCTAACTCCTCCTAAAATGTCAAGTCTCCAGCTTGAGCCGTTTAGAAGATTTGAGGGGCTAAAAATTTTGCCAAAATAGAGTTTTACATAAAAATTTCCTATATAAATTTGCCTTTTAACAATATAAAAAGCTTATAAAAACAGTTATTTTTACCGTTTTCAGATTGAAAATATACATAACATAAATTTTGTTATAGCAATTTAAATATAGCAACAGCTGGGTGGCACAGTGGTTGAGTGCCGACCTTTCATGCAGAAGGGCCCGGGTTCGAATTCTAGTGAAAGTGAAAAAACTTTTCTGGTTTTCGACTCGACTCGGCTACCATTCGCCATTGGGCTCAAATTAATGGCATAATCAATAATTAATAATTATAAATCTTTAATAAAAAATACTTTAATATAAAAATATAAACAAATGCAAAATATAAACAAATAATTTAATTAAAATAATATAACTCGCAGATATAGAATACCATATAAGTAAAATATAAAATATTACAATATAAACAAAAAATAGAATTGTAAATATTGAAAATCTAAGACGTTTCTACATGTTATAAGGCCTAGTACTATCTCATGTTTAAATTGTATGTGGAATTCAATAAGACCAATTCTAATAACACGAATATAATATGAACCCCTGTTCCAACATATACCTATGGTATAGACAGGCTTATTAGCCTAACAGTTGAACAGTTAGCGCTTAAAAAAAAAAAAAAAAAAAAAAAAAAAAAAAAAAAATATAGAGCTTTTCCGAATTTTTATATATTTCATGAAAAAATTTTAAAAGCTAAAATATAAACACTTAAAAATGAAGCCAAAGCATTTAAATTTTATTTTATTTGCTGTCAAAATTTAATCAACTATTTAGTTTGAACACAATATTAAAACCAGTTTACTTCTTGATTAGCATCCAAAGTGCGAACAACATATTAAAATAAATTTTAATTTATGTCTGCAACATAAAATGACAGCAAAATTTTATGTCAAAATTACATATTGTTGTGAAAGCTTCTTCCCAATGGAATTTTTAAAAAAGTTTACAAAACTTTAGTTTTCAACCTTTTAAATTAATTTTGACAGGAGAAATGTTTAAATTTCACTATTTTTAACAAAAGTACTAATAAAACAAAACAAATGTAATATTTTGGTTTATTTCATTTGTTTCCGTCTCATTTCTGTCAAAATTTTTACATATTTCAAAAAAATAAATTTCTAAAGTTTAAATCTAATAAATTTTTATAAATTCAAGTTCAAAATTTTGTATGTCATATATTAAAAATATAAAAATATTCAAAGAAAGGATACTTCTCTTATTCTTATTCTCATAAATGTCAATATCATTCCCTTCTTTTAAATTAACATATCCATTTAAAGATTATTTGTTCATATTATTTACATTTATGACATACATATATATATGTATAAATAAGAATATATGATTCTAATAAACTTCATCTTTTATTCAAATTGAAGTACACCAAAAAATTTTGAACTTGTAATTTTTGTTTTTTTTTTTTATTTACAAGGACATTTTCTATGAATATCCTTATTAGATATTTATGTGTTAATAATATACAATATTTATTTGGATTTAATATTAATAAAATATTTATAAGTGAATAAATATCATTATTAGAATTGACATATCAAGGTTCTTGAATTGACATTTGAAAGACTATACATAAGACTACAAAGAAAATGAGAAACATAATCTTATAATCGGTTCTTATAAACTTTTATGAGCTTTAATATTTTTTGTGTTAAATAATTTTTGAATATTATTTTTAAAGTTGAAATATTTTTTAAGATGTAATTCTGTATTGAAATACAATTGATTTTTATTTTTAATTAATTATTAATAATACTGAAATCTAACCAATCTTACCGGTTAGCCCTCATAATGTAGCATTTGTATATT
Source organism: Dolichopus griseipennis (assembly GCA_963082915.1). NCBI lineage: Eukaryota > Metazoa > Arthropoda > Insecta > Diptera > Dolichopodidae > Dolichopus > Dolichopus griseipennis. The sequence continues at coordinate 22,975,276 of OY720441.1, read as the reverse complement.
TATAGATTTTTACAATAACTACAGCCCGGGAATCACCAGCTTAGTGAATAAAATTATTTAGGAACTGAAACCTTGGTATTAATGACTGAATGCCCTGTACTTCTCACTGAAGTGGAAAGACAATAAAAAGAACAAGTGATGAAAAAAAAGGGTTTTTAAAAAAACACATTTTCAAAATTATACAATGTTTCATACTGAATTGAATTTTGGAAATATATACACTGATGAATTAGTTACTGATTTAAAAAAATGGGAAATTAGTCCTAATAGCCCTTCAATGGGGGTTTTAAAATTACTAACTTTCTTACTAAGCAAACTTATGGTGATTCTTAAGAACCTAACCCCACATCACCAGGCTCAAAATTTTGAGGTTTTAGAAATTAAATTTTTAAAATTTAGAATTTTTCTTAGATTTTTATCATCTAAGAAAAAGTGGTATATGCAAGAGACACCCCTTTTAAATTAATTTAAATCTTTAACATATGTTGAAATATAATTATTAACAAAGTACACATAGCTTAACAAAGTACACATAGGTATTAGAACTAACAGTACCATTTTACTCAGTATTATACAGCTGTCAATTCATCGTACTAAACTAACTGAATTTTCTTGCAAATGACTTTTCTCATAATACACATATAAGTAAAAGTGACACTTTAAAAGTCATTATCACTATAATATTGATAACATCAACATTTTTATAGCACTGAACTAAGAAATTGAACCCTAAAAATGAAAAAAAATCATTTTAATTAAATAAAAGTTAGAACAGTTCTATAATTATGTTTTTACATAATTTAATTTTTACTTATTGTCTTAACTCACTAAAAAATTCAATAAATATTTCAATTATAATTTTATATAAAGAAAAAGTTATTTACTTTCTATTATTTTTTTTTAATTAAAATTTTTAACCATTCCAACCCAATTAACCAATCTTTCTTCTTTCATATCTATTATATTACCCAGTAAACCGCTATATCTAGTTGGGTAAAAAATATCTAAAATATTTTTTATAGTAAATAACTTCTTGTTTTTTTTTAACTCATATCTAAATATTGTTAATTATTTACCGTTAGTAGTTACCAATATTCAATATAAAAAATTCCTTACTAGTTACCTATGTTTATTAGCAAAACCGTTAGTTGTTACCAATGTTCAAAATGGATACCTTTGGCTTGTTATACAGCCAACGTTCAATATTTGTTTACGACATTTTATTTTTCTATTATTTCCGTCTCTTTCTTTTGCACGCTTTCCATTAAGATAAAATTCTAATTTTTCAAATATTAAAAGAAAAGAGGGAAAGGGACGAGAAAAGTAGGAAAGAAAAAAGAAAAAAAAAGTGGAAAGAAAATGGAAAAAAAAATATGATAAGAGAAAATTACATTCTGATGTTATAAAGATATATCTCTAAATAAAAACCGATAGGTTTAGGTTTTTTGAGAAGTTCTTTCAATTTTGTATACTCTATATTACAACATACTAAAATTAATTGAGTATTGGTAAATTGTTGATGAAAATTGTTGTTTAAAAATAAACCCTTAAAAAAATAAAAGACTTTTTGTTTTAACTAGTTTTAAAATTGGAATATAGAGTTTAGAGGAATTGTTTTAAAGTGTAAAGTGAGTAAACAAAGTTAAAAATAATTTCAATTTTCTTTTTTAATGGAAAAAATGGATACGATCTAATCTAATTATAGAATAAATTTAAATTTTTTAAGAGTATAAAATAAAATTAATTTTCTAAAGAAGAAAAAGTCAATTAATATACAATTAAAATACAAGTTCATTTTGTGTTTCTGGAAGAATGTTGGTTTCATATTAGTTTGGAACTTACAAAGGACTTATTGCATAATTTAGAACTTTTGAGTTTTTATAAATTGTAGAATTAAAAAGTTATTGATAAAAGGAAATAATAATATAGAATCATTGTTTCGCATCTTAGTTGTTCTCAAACAATTGTAAAGTCAGTGTTGAAGTAAACACAATAGATTTCAGCTCAATTAAATAAGTGTCATTATAAAGAAGATATTTATATAAAATAAAGAAATTCATTATGTAACAGGTGTTAAGTAAAATAATAGTTACTTGTTTGACTGGGAAGACGTTTGAACTCACCTTAACGGTTACTTGTTTGGTAGAGCCGACACTTGAACTGAAAACGCAAATCTAATAAGAGCTAAGCCGTAGTTTTAGTAAGACGTTAAACGAAACATAGAGAAATTTAGGGACTGCGCCAGTTAAAATTGGGTCGTTAGTTTTGAGAGTAACAAGAGTTTAAATAACATAAGGGTTACTTGTTTGCCAGGGCCGATGGTTGAACGTAAGGCACAGTTTTAGTTGGAGAAAAGTCGTAGTTTTAGTAAGACGTAAAACGAAATATAGAGAAATTTAGAGAGTGCGCCAGTTAAAATTAGATCGTAAGTTCTGAAGTCATTTGTACGTAGAATAACTTGATACTTTCTTTTCTTCAAAATTTTCAATCATAAATATCGTTTCGTAACAATAAACTATTAAATTGAATTAATAACTCATTTTATTGCTATCTTATTTGGTCTCCAATGTGAAATTTATCAATATCATTAAATTAGACTCAGCAGTTGAATTGAAGTGAAAGTTAGAGTTTTATAATGCAAATACGAATAAGAGTAGAGTTAGAGTTTTATAATGCAAATACGAATAAGAGTAATACCTTCAATATAAACATAAGAATTAATTTGCATGTATAACTAAATATAACTCACATATTATACACACACATTAAAAAAGACAAATAATTTTAATTGCTTTCATTATCCAAAGAGAATAAAATATATATTTTCAATATTTTTCAATGCATTAGATACATTTTTTAAAAATAAAATATTTAGTAATTTGATTTCTTAATATAAAAAAAATTTAAAAAAACTTTTTGTCCTATTAAATTTCTTCAAAAATATTATTTTACTACTTCAAACTTTGAAATACAACTTTTTTTCCTCTTGATTTATTCATAAATTTTATTTTTTGATTATTAAAAATGTATCTGACAGATATTATAATATTTTTTTTCTATTTAAACTTAAAGAAAAAAAAAAATAACAGTAAAGTTTATTTATGAGATCCTTTATTTATTCCTTTTAAAAAAATAAAAATTATTTTGAATAAATCCTTTATTTATTCACAGAAAACCACAAGCCATAAAAATATTAATAAAGTTAATTAATTTTGTTTTTTTATTCTAAGAAAATAAATATATCCGTCCTTTTCTTTTATTTTTTTTGTTCTATTTTTTTTAATTTTTTTTTTTTTTTTTATCTTAAAAGAAAAATTATATTTTTAAATAAAATAAAATATATAATTACAATTTAGAAGATATACATTTTTATAGATATTCTTTTGAAATAATATTTATAAAAAGTATCTATATACAGGGTGGTCAAGTTTGGATTCAAGTTTAAAAAATCAAAGAATGATAAAGGATTTGAAAGATTGACTCCTTAAAATAACTAAGGAAAAGAATATATTAGAAATAGTATCTTTTTTTAAATTTAACTTTAGTTAGAGGATTATAACGGTAAATCCTCGGCGATTTAAAAGTTTCCAGAACTCGAGTTTGAGTTAATTATCTTGCACAACTGATTAGGGGGAAGAGTCAAATCATATTAGAATTTTAGTAATATTACGGTTGTGGTACTTCATAAAGAATTTTTGGGAAATCAATTTCTAATTGGCTTTAGTTTCGGGTTCAATTAATCTAAAAAAAAAAAGTTCTGAAAGTTATAATTCTGAAAAATTCAAGCTTCGAGTTAATTCGTCTACTAACCGAAATTTGAAGTCTGCTACAACTTCAGTCTGCTCACATCGGAAAGAAGATTGAAGTGCTACCCCCTCATTCGGTGGGCTTTAATATTGAACTTGAGTTGAGTTTTACATATGAGTCCACTCATTCGAAACCTGAAGCTGAAAACTTAACGGACATATAACGTTAGGCACATTTTGTAAATAGGATCCACGCCTTGAATCATTTCCAAGCATTGTCCTTTTGAAATCTTTTCCATCAGAACCAAAACATTCTGTATTTGTATCTACATATTTATTTGTTTTGGAAAAATCCTTTTAGATACAAAATATATATTTTTGTTTTTTTACTTCTGAGCCTTTTTTTATAAACCAGTTACCGTTATCAAATATTTTAACTCAATAAAAATTAATGTCTTAAATTATTATTTTAGTTAAAGTTTGAGTTTTTAAAAAAAAAAAACAGGAAAGAACAAAATCATTTCAATGACAAATAGGTACTCATCATCAAGAACGACAACATTCATAACACAAAAAAAAAGGACATAGATACATTTTTTTTTTTTGTTTATAAATATCTTAAATTTTCCGATCCTTTTAAAGATTTATTTTGGAAATAGAGTAATATCTAAGCCTTTTTTATAAAAATTAAAATGAAAAAAGACAGACATAGAAAGTGAAAAAGAGGGAGAGAGATAGAGAGAGAGAGAGGAAGAGTGATAAAAGAGGAGAGGAAATTAATAATGTAAAAAATACTCAAATTTTTCAAAAATAAAATATTATTTTGTATTTTTATGTATTTAATTTTTAATTATATTTAAAAATCAAGGAAGGGTGTAGTAGAGTAGACTATGTCAACTTTGGGATACTAGTATGACAATAATATCGAACTTATATCATCCGGTTTTAAGCTTTTAAAGAAAATTTTATATTCATAACTTATTAAGCATTCAGTTATGTACAAAAGAAAGTATAAGTTGAATGGCAGCTTTTCGAAAGTCTTCAACTACTTTTTATTCAGACGTTGGCCATTAAAGAAAAGTACTACTGTATAGAAGATACTCTCAACCCACTTCAGTAGACTAACAAAATTTTGAACAAACTTTGGATATAAAACTAAACAATTTTTTTTCAAAATTTCAGACCCTTAGCTTCAGTAGATATAGAGTAATAATCATTTAGAAAAAAATAAGTTATATGGCAGGCACTCGAACCTGTGGAACAAACTGGCTAGTTTTCAGTAGCGATTACGGCTATTGCATTAAAACGAATTTGTTAAAATTTCAAAATCCTAGTTCTTTTATTTTTTTAGTTAGCGGGGGGGGGGGGGGGGGGGGGGCGGACGGACATACATATCTAAATCGATTTATTATTGGATTCTGATCCGATCAACACCTTTGAGTCTATATCTACCCCCACTCGTTCTCTGTGTCATAAACTTAATGACAAATTGAAGATACCTTTTTGACTTATAGTCATACGGGTATAAAAAACCTGAAACCTTTTCTTGTTATTTATTTGTTTGAAAATATTATTTGATAAGATTGCCAGCTTAGTAAAATAATTATTGTTTTTTTTTTGTAAATATTGATAATTTGAATATTTATTTTATGTGATACTTTAATTTTTTTTACTCATTCTTATTTTAAATTTAATTAAAAGTAAAAAATTTTAATAAAACAATTTTCTTTTGAATATCCTGTAGAAAATTCAAATTTATTTTAAATTACAATATATGAGACGTATCTAATGTAAATTTTTTTACATAATCTTTGGTCACTTTTCCAATCTATTTCTTAATATAATTTTATGGTTTTCATTAGGTTTTTTTAAATATAAATATACATAATATTATGTAATATATATTAATGTATATATATTTAATAGGAATATATATTGTAATGAATATATATATATATACATATGTATATATATATATATATTAATATACAGTACCACTTAAAATATGTCGATAAGAGGAAAATTTATATTAAAATATAACAGTAATGTAATTAAGTTTTAATGAAAAACCAATTTCCTTTTTTGCAATTTAATAATGGCGTATAGGATATTGAATTAAATACCAATTTTTGTTGAATTGAGTTTTTTAAAGTATAAAATAATTCCAAAATTTTGACATTGAATAACTTTAATATATTTAAGTTATTGGTGAATTTAATTCTTTTATATAATTGTATAATAGTTTTTAGAAGTTGGACAAGATTTATTTTAAGTCTAACTTGCCAAGGGTAATAAACTCATCTATTCTGTAACAGATATAGGCAGATTTGGAATAGGAGTGAAGGTATTGGTCATAATATATTCTTATTACTAGGTTTGATACCAAAAAATATCCCAACACAATTAATAAATAAGAAAGTTCTCCTAATAATATGTAGAAACGTCTTTGATTTCAATTGATACAACTATATTTGTTATAAATTGTAATAATTTTGTATTTAAGTATGTGAGTTATATTGTTTAATTAAAAGATGTATTTATTAATTTGAACTCGATGGCAATTAGTAATAGAATCGAATTGAAAACCACTTAAAAGTTGGTTTTTTTTCACTTTTACTTGGATTCGAAATCGGTTCTCTTCAATGAGACCCACTGTGCTATCCAGTACTTTCCCCAATATTTAAAATATCAAAAATTTTATAATCTGAAACTATAAACACTATTTTGAACTAAGGCTACTACCAGCGAAATTTTAACCATGCACCACCAGTTATAGGTAATTCGCCTCGCCTAATTGTTTTTCCTAATTTGAAGCGTGTCGCTTTAATCACTTTTCGATGACGAAAAATAAATCGAAAAATAATCAAAAGAATAAGAACATTTTCAGACAATAGGAAAAAATAATTTGAAGAAGGTGAACTTATTTACAACATATTTTTATCCAGGTAAAAGAATAATTTTAACGAATGAAATTAATGAATATTAAAGGCTTCAGCCTTTTGGTTCACAAGTTTCCAAAGTCCTGATGTTAATGAAATTTGAATAAATAAAGTTTCAATTCATCAAAAAATTTAATATTCATTAAAACAGTGTTTTTAATTTTTAAAAAAAATTGTAAAATTTCTTCATCTCAAGCCTTAATAGTTGCGCAAAACTCTTTTAACGTCTATTGAGACCATTCTGGAATCTAGAACGAATTCTTCAGAATCTGTAAAGTTAAATTTCAATTTCTTTCAGTCAAAAATCAAGTTGAAATAGATTTTTATCTAGAATCCTAAAGTTCAGAAACCTATGGGTTTCTTGAATCCACGGGAAATTGTTAACGGCTTTTTGAAAATTACCTTTTCTAATCGATTTAAACAACAGAGGCTGTGGTTAAATCTTCAGAGTAGAATCATAACTATTTTACATTTATTTGCCGAATTATGAAATTAAATTCCAAATTTTAGGCTAATTTATACACAGAATTTGAAAAATTTACATTATTAAAAGAATCTGTAAGGAACCCCAGTACTATAACCCCCATAAAATATCTTGAATCACTATATATCCTTTTAGTAAATTTGTCCAAATCCAATTTTTAAAATAAAATTAGAACATTTACTAAAATTATACTCTAAAATTGTTAATTAATAATTAACTTTACTTTACAAGGAACGTCCATCACACATACTATTACAAAAAATCAGTTAACTTTCAGCATTCGAAAATAAAAAATTTATGGTAGATCTTGAGAATTTGTTACTGCTTGTACATAAAAATAAATTGCTGGATTAAGGTTAACAGAAAGAAGAAATGTCTCTCATATAAAAACTTTACTATTTTAAGAGTATTAGCTCTACAAATTAGTTCTCCTACAGTTCTACAAATATCTAACAACGCATTTCCTTCAAAATCTACAAAAAAAATAAACGAACTTATTAAATTAAATGTGATTCTTTTCTATATTAAATTCAATATCCTTTATATGTTTTAATTTAAAATTTTAGGAATAGATTGTATAATCTTCCTCCCTAACTACCAACCAAAATCCGAATCTCTCTTAATAATTCCAGAACAAAAAAAAACTAAAACAACAAGTCATTTTAATTAAACCTAAAGCAATTTTTTGTCTCTTATTCGTTATCCTTTTTATCACAAGGATATTTTCAATACAAAAAAATCTTCTGAACGAGCAAATAAGGACATTTTAAGGATATTATAAGCAAAATCTTTATTTGAGGACTAAAACTTTAAGAGAATCCCAAACACCAGAAAAGCAAATAGAAAATTTAAACGATTAATTCTGTAATTTACAAAAAAAAATAACGAAAAATAAGAAATAGTTAAGGGACATAAGAAACCATAAGGAACCCCTTTTTGTATATACTGTTTAATATTTAGAAATGAAAATGTTTTATAATGAAAAATTAATTGAGTTAAAATTAGATTAAATTGGTATGAAATTTTGTAATTAGAATTGCTATTAAAGCAAACTATAACTACTAACAGTTTTCTTCATCTTTTTTGGATTTAATTTCAAAGAAATGAAGTAAATGATAAAAAAAAATTGGGTTTAATTAATTCTTATTGTATAGCGTTTATTTAATTTTATTCTTAATTATATTTTATTAAAAGAGATGAAGATTTCAATATCAGTCTTTCATAAAATTTTTTAATGAACTTGAAAAGACAAAGAAAATTAAATTTTTAGTAATTAATATAAATTCTGACTATTTCAAGTTCTAACTAAATTTAATTTATAAATTTATTTATTTAAAATAACATTAGCGATCATATGATGTTTTAATGAAGTTTTACAATTGCTTTTGACGGCTTCCGATCCCCCAATTCTTTTAAAATGTCATCTACTAAGAAAATGTATATAGCATATACTATTCAAAGGATCATAAGGGGGAGTTTGGACGAATAACCAAATTCAGAAAATTAGGAGGGGATATAGAGTTGGTATTTTTCAATATACATATACTTTTGTTAAAGTAAAACTAGCCCCTAAAATGTAGAAAATAAAAAATTGATAGTAGATTTTGGGAATTTGTTATTATCTAATATAAAAGTAAATTGCTGGATTAAGGTTAACAGAAATAAGAACTGTCTCTCATTTCAGCAATTTACACTTTTAAAAGCAAAAGCTCTACCCATAAATTTTTGGTTATTCTTAAATAATTCTTTTGATTGTAGTGTTGCTTGTAAAATATAGCTGTAATAATTTAATTAGCGCGGCTTCGGAGACAGCAGTAGACAATTAATTACTTTTTAAGCAATTTTATTGCATTTACAAGTTTGTAGGTGCTATTTCCATTTTTAAATTATCTTGTTTTGGAGGATTGTTTCATATAAAATAAGGAGCCAAAAAAAGTGAGGTAAAACCGCAGAATAATGAAATAAGCCCACAATTTTTTAGTATTTTATTTCATATTTTTTTTTAGAAATGTGGGGTTATTTCCAGACAAATTTTTTGAGATGATATATCCCTGTGTTTTGGAAAATTATGGTTTGCTATTTCAGAGAGCCGCTACATTGCTTCTTCGTAGAAATCTTTAATTGAATAAATGCTCCATTTTCAACCGTTTTTGAACCAAACTTTAATAAAGAGATCTGGGTACAGTTTCATTACAGAGTTAAGGATATGGAAGGATTTTAGAATTATGGTGGACGTTCTTTTGGATTGTTGGATTATGGTAAAAATTACATTTGAAAAACGATATTTCATCCCTGATATTTTAAACATCCTAATATAAACTTGCATTTTAAAAATTGGAAGCTTGTTCATATAGTAATCAGCAATAATAAAAGAAAGATTTAGGGAATGGAAATTTACAATTTTTTAAGTCTATTAAAATTGAATTGTATATATTTGCAAGGTCTTACATTTGAACATACAATATATTTAAAAGTGTTAAATTTATTCATATGTACTGCATCATAAGTACTGTATAATATTAATTCTAATTAATTTTTAAATTCTTTACACAATACCTCAATAATACCTTCAATTTCCATTGCTTTGAGTAATTTTATCAATTAATATTTTATTTTCTCAAATTTCTGATTAATATTTTTATCAATAAAAAATTAATTTATACAACAATAAAGTAATTAACAAAATCTTATTACACTGTTTAATAGAAAAAATCTCATATACTAATTTAATTATTCTCTTTATCTTAATTTTTTCCTTGAAATCCTTTCAAAATTCTTTACTTTATACTGTTATTCTATACATTTAATCAGTATTTATTTGTATTAAATACAAAAATGGGATATACTTATTTATATATGTATATATATATATATTTATTATGTATTTTAAATATTAAATGAAAAAAAAAAATAAAATCGTTTCAACTCTTCTTAAATATGAGTATAATTAAAATGAATATAATAATAATGAACTTATCCGGATGAATAAACTAAAGGTTAAATATAGAATTTATCTACCTATACACAACATTAAATTGCAAAATAAATATGAAACAATAACATTAAATACTACAAAAACAAATAACCTGAGATATATGTATATGTATATTAATATCCTTTATATATATATATAAAATAGAAACTGTCGAAATATGATAAGCAATTATTTCAAAAGAAATTCATCTAAATAGAACAAATCCTTCCAAAACTGAAAAGGATAATGAAAAAAAATATACTTATAAATAAAAAAAATTGGAAATTAATTCAGACAAGCAAAACGGAAATCCTTTTTTCAAAGACGAAATCTTTTAATTGTATGTTTTCAATTATATACAGAAATAAAAATTAAAGAATATAATAAAAAATTTAAGTAATAGAATAAGAAATATAAAAATAATTAAAATAATGTATAAACTAAGATTTATAATACGAACACATATTATATACAGGGTGTATCATTTTCGTAAAGGTTATATTTAACATTTGCTTCATAAATGAAGAGGAATTAGATATTTGTTAGGAGAGAAGAATGCTTTTTCTTTTACATAGCCTAAAAATATGCAATATTAAAAACATGCTACTTATTTACTTTTATAATAAAGTATATGCATATATGTGGGTATATAATTAAAAAAAAACTAAAATGAAAAATAAATTACTAAAATTTATTCTTCCTAATACAACTATAATATACTCAAAATTATTAATATTAATAATACATTAATCTAATATCTTACATAATTCCTCTATACATTACAAGTTTTCATACAATTTAAAAAAAAAAGGACATTCTATGAAACCTAAATTTATGCAATTAATAAATTTTCTTTTTGGTTAATTATATTTTTCACATATTTTTACAAGTTGTAAAAAAAGTTTAATGCTCATATATACGAGTATATACACATACACACATATTTAGATCATAAGTTTTTTATGTTTATTGTATTTTGATAAAATTTTTTAATATTAAAAGTTCATAATATTTTATTAATTTTGATTTTAATAGATCCCCTTCACGAAACTTTATTTCTTAGTCATTTAAATTATTAAAATATAATAATTTAGGGCAATATTTAATAACTAATATTTTTAACAAAATAATAGTTCATGTTTCAGTTTTTAATAAAAACAAAATAAATAGAACGGATAAATATATAAACGCACATTAGCGTGAAATGTAATTATATTGAATTTTTTATATTAAATCTTCTACCCAATTAAATTTTTTATTAAATTTAAATTTTTTCTAATTTCTCTGCTAATTGCTTAATTTTTAAGGGTTAAGAACCTGGTAACACGATAGTTACGCGTGAAAATATATACTAGCAATTATGTAAACGCGTATAGTGGTTTAACTGAAGCACATTTAAAAATATATTTTTATTTATAGAACTGGGTCCTATAAATTTCAACTCATTTCCTATGTAATTACTTGACTTTATTCCATTTGAATTAAATATAGGTTCTTTTTCAAACTATTATTAGAAGCTTAGGATGAGACATAATTATTTCAAAATTTTTTGATTAAAATCAGGATAGTCATTTTATATGTAATAATTTTTCTGTCAACTTATCAAAAAAATTTTAATTAATTACATTTTTTTTTAAATATTAGTATATGAACATATTATTTTTATTTACTTATTATTTTAAATAATTTATACTGTAATTTATTATAAAATTCCAATCATTCGTTTACAAATGTTGCATATACAAATGAAATGCAATCAACCTTCATTTTTCAAAGTAAATACATGATAATGGATTTTCTCAGAAATTTTTAATTGAAATATAAAAAACTATCTAATAACTAAATTCTGTAACACTCCCTTTCACTTTTACGTAAAATATTTTACACACTTTTGGAAGATTTTTTTAATATGTAACTCAAAATCTTTTAGCTTAAAGGCCACAACAGAAGCAAAGAAACATTAGGAAAAAGCCAAATATCTTTGAAATTCTACAATTTTGTCGCACGAATAAGTGAATTAAGATAGTTCAAAGATGTAATTAAACCTTCCTCCCAAAATACGTTCACTTCAGCTCTGGAGGATCTGAATTTGAAACTCCTCTTTTGATATCTGAACTTTCCATAATTATATTTAATTTACCATAGTATTAAACTGCTTCTTTTTTGTTTTTTTCATCAATGTCAAATTTTTTTTTTTATCCTTATTGCTCCTTCATATCCCTTTGAGGTCATAAGATATCTACGTATAGAAGAATTTTAAGGTATATTTTAATATTATTTGCTTTTATATTTTTTGGGTAAAGAATTTTATGGGTTATGGTAACTCGGGACTGTCACATTGATTAAATTACAAGGTTGCGCTCTAATCACCTAGGGTAAGGAGGAGATGTTAAAATTAAATTGTCTATTTATTCCTTAACTCTTTTTGCCCTCCAATTTTTCTTTTTAACTCTCTATTTTGTCGCCTAATAAAACAAAAAAAATTTCATTCTTAATTTGTCCAATTTCATTTACAAGGGAGATACATAATACGTTAATTTACTTATTTCTCACTAGGTGACTAGAAATTCACTTACTTATCACCAGGTGATTAATAATGACATACAAAATTTAAAAATAAATTCTTTTTCCATAATTTTTACTAACAAAGTAGAAGTGAATGAGATACAGAATGAGGGTTGAAATTAATTTTTTTATAACAATATTTTCACTCTAATCTTCTGCAATAAATTCAACATATTTTAAACATATTTTCTTCTTAATACCAATAAATCTTCAAAATTACAATAAACTATAATACAAAGAAGATCTACAATTTTGAACAATTTTAAACAATTAAATAATCAATTTTCAACGAATTCACTTAAATCATAAATTTGGAAATCCAACTGAGTTAATATTTCAGATTAAAATAATAATTATCCACTTTCATTTCGTCCTTTTTCCATAACTTGTTATCAGTTATCATTAAATTATATTCAATTCTAAAAATAATCTGCTTTAAGCCACACATCTATAATAATAAATTAAATTATTTAAGGTGTAAAACATTTAAGTATATTTTATAATATGTAATAAAATTAATAAAGATAATCCAAAAAAAAAAAAACAATTTCCCAATAAACAAAAGACTTCGGACTAAGAGCGTGTCATTCTCAAATATATTAAAATTAATTAAATTTCTATATACAAAAGTTATGGTATACTAAAAGTAATTTCTATTTTCAATTTTACTCTGTAATTTAAATTCAAATTAAGTTTCTACTTTTTTTTATATATAATATAAGTTTTATTATGCACCCCACTGTATCTACAGTACTACAAATTTAAACATGATTATGCAAAAAAAAAATAACAAGAATTTTAATATTTACTAAGTATATACTTTAAAATAATAAAAACCATTATTAAATATTGCTGTCACAAATAACGGTGATTTTTATGTGTTTTCCGTTATTATTTTAACTGTTGTTTTTTTTTTGTTTTTTTTGTTGTTGCTGTTGTAACCCTCTAAAAATTTATTATAACAAAAAATTTGCATAATATTACAATTTTATATATATTATAATTATTATTTGAAAAGGACACAAAGCAAAGCCTAGCAAAAATACAGGCCAACATATAGGTTTAACATGAAAAAATATACAAATATTTATGTTTGTTTGTTTGTTTGAATGTACGACAAACAAAACACACGCAATCTAATAAAATTCAATTCTGCTACTCTGTTATATATGTATATTTTAATACATTGTTTTGATACTAACGAGTTTTTATTTCCTGTCCCATATACCGTTGTAAAAGTCACAATTTTTGAGTTAGTATGAGGTTTTGTAATTGTTTTTCCGCCATTTTTATTTTGTTTTTTTGTTTTTAACCGTTGTTTTTGGTTAAAATTATTGCCGCGTTTATTTTTTTTTGTATTTTTTTGCAAAAATCCGAATTTATATGGACGCACATTATTTTTATAAAATAAAATGGGTTAGGACATAATTTATTTCTCGGGCTTTTAGTTATATTTTGTTGTTGTTTTTTTTTTGATATAATGTGAGATGTTTTTTTTATTATAAGGAAGTTGATAAAAATTGTGGAAAAAAACAGAGATAGAAACACAAAGTACTGTGTTTTTATTACACTAATTTTTACACTAAATATAAATAAAATCCGTTTTTTTTTTAAGAAATAAATTATATACAAAAAAATCTCATTTGTTTGAGGAATTAAATGTAGATTTAATGTAAAATAGACTAACAAATTTTTGAAAAATTTAAAAGAGAAAATGGGGAAATTAATGGTGAGTGAGGCCTATACTGCCTCGTAACTCATGCCGACCAGAAGAATTGAAAAAAAAAATTTTTGAAATAGTATCTGGAAAGTTGTGAGTGGTTTCATACTTAAAATATTGTAAGATATTGGAATTTTTAGTACATTCTAGGAAAGAAGGAATTCTATAAAAAGCGGGACAGGCTCCAACGTATTATTTAATTCTGACTCTTATTAAACTGTGTAAAAAATTAACTAATTACTATACAGATATATCTTATATATTACAATATAGCACTACTAATGAACTCTAATTAATAACCTCGGATCAAAAACGAGGAAAAAGCTTAAATAGTATTTAAACCTGTATAATTTGTGAAGGAATATTTAGCAACGAGGGCAGTTATAGAATTCCAAAAAAGATTTAAAATATGCAACTCAGAAATCTTATTACATGAATTATACAGAATACACGTTACTTCAATTAACTTAGTAGACAGATAGTTCTGTTAGAAGAATGGTTTACCAGTGACTGAACTCACAAATCAGGTTCAAAATGAATTCATAAATATTATTTTAAGATTCTTATTAGGTAGATCTAAAAATAACTTATAAAGATTAAACTAATTGGGAACTTACAGTTTCGTCACATCCTTCCAAATTGCTAGGTCTTTCGTGGATTATGTTGATATAAACCTAAGTGTTTCTGAATGAAAGGTTTGCGAATATTATACCATTCTTTTCGAATTTTAAAAAGAGATTATTGTTCGGAATTTTAAATATTTAGTTATTGTATCAGACAATTTTTTGAATCGAGCATATATTGAAAAGCCATCTTTTACAAAGGTTAGTGTGTTAATAAAATTATGCTACTTTTCTATTAAGCAAAGTACAAAAGAAAATTAATACAGTTAATAACTGAATAATTAACAAGTTCAAAAGATATAGATATAAAAAAAACACAAAAAGATCACTGGACCAAGCATTTCAAATATTCAAGTTAAATTGCAAATTCTAGATCAGTTATTCAGTCTACGAGAACTTCTCATTCTCCCGTTAAGTCTGGATAACAATATTAAATAGTAAACTTTAGTATGATCTCAAGACCTTACGTTAGTCCTCTTTTACTGAACGCAAAATTGCCTCAAACTTACCGTAGTCGTTGAGTAATAAGAGGCGTTAAAAAGAGCGACTCGACCGATCCTAAATTATTCAAAAACTTTCTTTAAACCTATTAATTCTTCGAATTTAAAAATTTAGATTTTATCAATTTCCAAAGAGAAACAAACCTCGAAAGGAACAGGGACTGAAAATTTGGTTTATAAGGAAGTTCTTTTGTAACACTTTTATATTTATCAAATAGGCTTTTAAATTAACTTGCAGGAATAGGCTTATTGAAGAAAACTCTTTAAAGAAGACGCTCCTTTTGTCCTACCGCTAAATGTTGAGGAAAAGAGCAAAAAAAAGCAAATAATGAATTTAAAAAAAATGTTATATCTTAATATCTAGTTATATTAGTCTATTTGTAATTGAAATACAAATTAAAATCCAAATAATAAGCTTAAAGCTTTTTAATACCATCTTAAGATCTTAGGTATTAGAATTTTGGGATCAAAATTCAAAATTTCAATACAGAAGAATCAACTTAACTACATTATTATTATTGCTATTAACAAACTTAATATTAAAGCTTTAAGCTTCAAAAAAAGTCATTATTCCCTTAACCACTGATTTTACAATTTTTATTCCTTTGCCTATTCCTGTGATTAGTCGATTCAAGTAGATTATACGGTCAGAATTATATGGTAAGGTGTTCGTGTGTAAATCTATACAATTGAATTAATCATAATTCTCATAATTTTTATTTTTAACTGTAGTTGTAGCAATACCAGAAGGCATTTATAAACATAAAATAACAATAAATAACAAACATAAAACCAACACAAAAACGTCTTTTATAAAATAAAATATAAAATACAAAAAAAAAGTATCTAATATCTTGGGGAATTGTATTTTTTTCAGATATTTTATCTTTAGGTTATCTTCTCTCTTCTGTTCTGTCTTTTTTTAATATTCGTAAAATAAAATAAAAAGCGAAATGAAATGAAATATATAGCCAACAAACGATTCAATTTAGTGATTCATACAGATTCAAAGTCTAACAGAAAATAATATACAATAAATAAATTGAAAAAATGTCCTTTAATACCCTTCCAACCAACCGCAATACAGATATACAAATAGGAGATACAGTGAAATTATCTTCTCTCTGTATTCAATTGGTAGCTTTTGAGAATTTAAAGAACTTGTGTATATTGAGTTAAATAAATTTATTAAGAGAATTAGAGTGAGAGATGGTATATATTTAACATTATCACCCATTCCAGAGTCACCTTTTATTCGGATTCGAGGAATACAATTTTTTTTTTATATGATAAAAAAATAAAATAAAAGTTTTTTTTTTTTGAATTGAAGATCCCATATGATTTGATTTGATTTCATCTTTTATACTTAACTTTGTAATTTCGAATATTATTTTTACTTTTCATCTCTGCTTTTTTGATATTGTTTTTTTTTATGTATTGTATTGTAAAGATATTATTATTCTAATAATAGCCTGGGAATTGGTTAAACTAACCAAGGTTCTTTTATTAATTATCAAAGGAATTGTATACATTTAAGAGAGAAATAAAAAAAATTTTCTATATGTATAACCTTGTAAATTAAATAAAGATCATTTCCATTTTTATGCCTTGTAAATAAAAAAGAATATAAACTAAATAAATTATTTTAAGTTAGTTATATATTCTAACAGGACAACTAAATGTTGTAGATTGTACAAACTTTTAGATGAATATTGGATCTGTCGTGATAATTTCAATTTAAAAGTCGCCTAAAATAGCGAGAAGGAATTGGGATTTTAACTGTGAACTTATCATATAAGTAACTTACTAGAATTTTAGGAATTGCTTCTAATAATTTTCCGGAAGTTTTAAAGATTGAAGGTAATTGGAAAGAATGGAGAACAATATACCTAAGCACTTAATAACAAAAGCAACTTAGGGGCTCCTTTTTATTATTTTCAATATAATGAATTCCTAGGATATATATACAAATACTATATAAAAATCCTACAATAGCTTTACCAAGATCTGGGAAGATTTTCCCATTTTGGGGAATATAAGAACAGAAATAAATTACGAATAACGGCTTTTCCTGCATATTAAAATATGTTGAAAATCATTTAAAATCATTTATTGTGGAAATGGATAATTGTTCAACCACTTGACATGCTAAAAGCTAGGACTACAAGTACAGACTTTGATAATCAAGGACTATAATAATTTTATTATTCTTTGCAAACGAGCCGAAGATATTACGATAAGCACTTATCATAAATCAAAGAAATCTTTTTTTTTATAAAAGATATTGTTGCATCGAAACCAAATTTTATAATTAGTTATTTTTTGATTATTTGATTAGTGAATAAGTAATTGATGCAATAAGGCCCAGGGTATTACAAGATCCTTATTTTGAATAATCATTTCAAATGCTCAAAATTGATTCAGTGGGTATTATAACGAACCGAAAACTGTACCAAGATAAAATAACGGCACTTCCTGTAAATTAAGTTATATTATAAACTATTTTTTTTAAAAAAGTAAATTAACTGAATTATTATTGAAATAAAATATTAATTAATTTAAAAACTAAATTATCCTGAGACAACTTTATTGAAACTGTTTTATTACCTCTTCAAATAAAGTGAATCAGTTTTTCGTATATAATTAAACTATCTTAAACTTCATCTATTACTAAATATTATTCTACAAAGTATCAAATTAGTTATTTTATTCAATTAAATTCAGAAAATAATATTTTTAATAAAATTACAAGATATTTTGTTACAAGTTACCTTTCAATAAAAATCAAATAATTTTTAACAAATTTTAAACTTATTCATTTATAAATTTTTGTTTAGTAAATTTTTAAAAGTTATTATTTAATTATTTTTACAAAAATAAACTTACACTTAAAACTGTCATTAATTCAATTTCTCGATATTATTGAAATTTCATTTGACAGAATCGAAAATGCTTCCCAAAATATCGATAAAATTCAATCAAAACTGTAACTTTAATTATTAGATTATCCTTGTCAGGATATTTTGAATATTTTCCAAATTTTTTTAAAAAATTCAAAATTCCATTTAAAATTTTTTTGGAAGCACAAAATTAAATTATTTGAAATTTTAATTAAATAAGTACATAGTTCTTACAATAATTGGGTATGCATTCAGGGTTATGTAATTAAATAAAATTTCGATTCTTTTAAAATAAAAAACTTATAAATTGTATTCTTATATGGATGGATCTGTATAAAGGTAATATCAAAGTAATTAAAAAAGGATCATAAGTTAAGGCAGTACATTTAAGGACCAAATTTCATGACTTTAGTATGATATAAAAGGAAAAGTGAAGAAATACCGCAGTTTTAATATTACAGGATGTAAAACATTGGAAGAGATCAATATAATCAAATTATAAGGCGTATAAGTATCAAAAGGCGGTTTATCATTTGAGTGTGTACTTTTGACAATTTTTCATTATTGAAAGCATTCTGGTTTAATGAACATCAAAGAAGATAATGCAGGAGACTCATAACACTCAAAGAATATTTGTAATTATAATACACTAGTACAGACATATGACACGTTGGGAAAGTGATCGAAACAATTCATAACTGATTCGAATGATCTATTCCTACCGGTTTTAGAGATAATGTCCTTTAGAATATTTAATTTAACTTTATGCAACATAATGACATACCCGCCCCTGCCATAAATAAAATATTTGTTTAAGAGAAGACACAGAGTTAAAAGTATGTATACATTCTTAAATATACATAAGAAGCTGGATAGCAAGGTGGCTAAAGTGCCGCCCTTTCATGTGAAAAGCCCAGGTTCGAATCCCAGTGAAAGTAAATAAGCCTTTATACGGTTTTGACTCGACTCAGCTACCATTCGCCATTAGGTTCAAATTAATGGGTTAATCAATAATTAATAATTATATATTTTTAATAAAAAATACATTAATAACAATACAAACAAATAATTTAATTAAATAATATAACTCACAGATATAACTCAAATATTAAATTATTACAATATAAACATTATATTTACATGTACTATCTCATGTTTAAATTGTATGTGGAATTCATTTAGATTTACTTTAATAACAAGAATATAATATGACAACC